>VDFB02265748.1:0-44190 GCA_007258455.2 Sequoia sempervirens
GAAGGGAAAAAGTGACTACTTGGAATTAATTTTATCTATCAAAATTTTGTGTAAAATGGGGGTGAGAGCTCAAGTTGAGGGCATTCTGGAAATTACTGCCTATTTATGGGCAGTAAAACCAGCAAACAATATTAAAATGAGAACAGCCACAAAGTGGCGTAGGAATCTGCCAGCATCAAATCTGAGCAACTAATGCAAACTGAATTTTTAAAGCTTTTAAAATCTTTAACCCAACATGCCTGACTATAAGGAATTAACCATAAAAGTAGCTTTTGAGACACGCAAACAGATAACTATTATCTTTTTGAAAATAGGGCGCCATGATATCGTTGACTTGGCATGTAGAAAGGGAACGCAGTTAAGAATTAATGAGGAAGGCATTACGTAGAAAAAAAACACTTAATGCAGAACGTTGAGTCATTCTAAATTAAGTAAGTGACAATCAGATAATTCAAACTAAATTATCAAAGTTTTTTATAACCATAACTCAGCGTGGCTGAGTGTAATGCATTAAGCATAAAAGAAGCTTCTGAAACAGACAAATAGATAACTATTAGTCTATACCGTTAGACAACTATTTTTTTGTTTCTTGTTCTAATCCAAATCTATAACAGAATCCTCCAGCATTATTATATATACCTGTTTTAGAAGATATATGGGGTTGGCGAATCAAAGATAGTTTACTATTTTAAACAAGCTTTTTTTTTAAGAAGAACAGAGACTAGCTATTTAAGAAGTGAGCAAGAAAGGAGACTGTGGAACAATTCAGCTTCATTCGTAGTGTTTTTATGTGAGGTTCATTTCTTGACTTCAAAGCTATCCTAGAATTTGGTAATCATACTTGCATTTCCATTATGATAAAGAATTATAAGGTTTTTGAATTCGATTTCATGTATGGTAGAAGGAGTACTGCCCGATTTTAAACTTTTAGAAAAATTGTTAGGTTCCGATTCAATGTCTTTGGTTTTGAGTTGTGTTTGTCTTCGCCAGATTGTGACTGCAAACAACTTTATTCTTGATAATTTTGATAGAGTCTTCATTTCAAAAAGAATGGGCATTTGTTGGACTATGTTTTCCATGTGATCTTACTCAATTTTGATAACCATAAAAATGATCTCATACGCGATTTTAGTATATTCATACGTGATGTTAGTAGATCTTACATTTCTTTTCATGATTTTGAGTTTTACCATTTGGACGGTAGCAAAATAATAATTGGATTGGATATCTAATGTTTGGAGTAGATTTATATTATATGCCCCATGATTTTGAATTCCATAGTTTTGGCATGGGTGGTAGTATAGAAATATTTTATAGATTAGATCATTTGTCTAAAGAATTAGAAACGTAGCTCATGATTCAAATTTCATCAAAGAAAAAATGAGTTTGATTACCTGTAAAGGGGAACAGAAGTCCCATGCTTGATGTTGGATAATGGGGAATCAGTCTTATGATTTTTAGATGTACTTTGAATTGTTAACATTCAATTTAGCTGTTACTGGTGAATTTTAAAGTAAATATTAAATATGAAGTGGATTTGAATTTTACAATTTCGAAATATATGAATGTAACAAATCCAAACATACATATTTGTTGATAAGGTATCCTCACATTGTGTACAAGCCCGTAGGTCCTGATATTGATCCACAGTGCTTATAAGTTGGACAACATCCAAGATTTGGAGGGAAAATCCAATCAGATTGAAAAAGCCAAAAAAGAATCTATAGATCACAAGTACCTAAAAAATTTTGATACATCCTACTCTGTGAAAGTACTTTCTGTAGGAAAAGTCATGTATATTTGTTGAGAACTCGAATTCAATCCACTTAAATAATTATACACACAAGTATATATATATATGCTTGTAATTATTGCCATTTCAACCAATAATTTGATTTCTTCCTTTTGCAGTAAAAACTATAAAGGCCTTTTTTGACTACCAAAGGGGATAATTAATTTTTAACTCCAACAAGAGGAAGCCATCTCCAGATACTCAAACCAACTACATCTTTAGAGATACATCAAGCACAGGTAAGCTTGTTTTTTTGCAACCATGAAAATTTTATTGTTTTGAAATTGGTTGAATAAGGTTCGAGTTGAGCTCATTTGGAGTTCGTTTGAAAAATTCTATAGGGATATTTGGATAAAAAAAGGCTGGTGTGTTTTGTTTCGTTGGTTTTGTTGGTCATAGTCGGGGAATTTTCATTTTCTAGAATTTTAGGTGTTTTTAAAAACATTTTTTCCAAAAAATGTTGACGAATTGAACGGTTGGATTTCCTATTTTTATTATGTTTTTGTCTTAGAAAATGGAGAACACGAGATTTGGAGTTAGTTTGGAATATTTAGTGGCACTTGATGAAAACTCTAGGCTATTATCCTATCTTGTGGCCAACCAATTTTGAAATTCTATCTATTTGCAGATCTGTATAGAAAGCATATTATGCGCTCTTTCGATTGGCATTTCCGTGAGGCTCTAAGTACAAGTATTTATGCCTAAATCCATATCAAAAAATTACATGTATCGTAAACAATTGTGTTGAATTTTGTTATGCTTGAACTATGAACCTTAGTTGAGCGATAAAATAGCATGGAATAGTTGATTATAGGTAAAATAGATGGTCTCGATAGTGCATTTTTATTAGTTTGGTTCATATTGTTCCTACTCATAAAAAAATGTATGTTAAATGGACAAATTCCTCCAAATAAATCCTCTTCAACACCTTGGCCTTCTCCAGTGGACTACTCTTAACAACTCCCTGCAGCACCCACAACAAGAAATTCTTTCAACATTAAGTAAACAAAAGTAAATCAATAGAAAAACCAAAATCAAATACTTTTTTCATACTTTAGGAAGAGGCATCTTTTGAACAACGTTGGTAAGAATGCCATCTTCATATTCCTTAGCCTTCAATACATCTGTGAGAGAAGTGGAGGTAGATGCCACTAACGCCCTCAAAAACATCTGGGTAACATTGGCCATAGGTATCAAGCTTCTCAACATCTCACACCCCCTCTTCTCATAGATTCCCCCCATTAACATCTCAAACAAATCTCCACTCTGTACAAAACACCATTAACAACAATGATAAGAACTCAATATACTACAACAACAACAACAATTGTCCAATTAACATGTCACTAACTTAGCTAAGAACATAAAAGAGCCATGATTCAAAGATATTTACATCAGTTGTGTCGATGACAAGCACTTTGCGACCAAGATGTGCATCTGCATAAGCAGAAGACGCCTAATAAGCTAAAGTTGTCTTTCCCACTACACCTCTTTGGTTTGCAAAACAGTGAGCTGAAATCACCGACATTTTCTTCTGTTCAAAAAGTTCTCTAAACTAATCTACTATGTTTTAACCTCTGTTCTTCGCAGTAAAAATTTGTAGATACTCTCTGGATTGGGTTTTACTCTTTCTATAAATTTATAGATTCTAAATGGTAGATGAATTAATTTGAATGTCTACGAACTTCTCAAATGCTTTTCCACTAATTTAACTTGTTAGACACATTTCAATGTATGTTTCATTGCATATAAAACGTGTTGAGAACATAACAATTCCATAGTTATTTGGGATGCCAGCCCAGCCTAATGTTTCTCCACACTTCTCCATCTTTCTCCACACACCTCCATTGTTATCCAAAACATAGGGAATGTTGCAGTATGTCAATATGTTTCTTGATGGATGCTACACTTGTCATTCTCCCTGCATCGTGTACAACAGGGAGGCATTGCTCAAAGCAAAAACCTAACCGACTTCACTGCTCCTTAACTAACAGTGATTTATGGAAGTGTAACGATGATTTTATCCATGAATCCATTGGAAGTAGAACAACAAAGGAGTCCAAACCAACTCTAAAAGGGGATGATAATTAATGGTTTCATACTGTTATGGTGAAATTAGCATATCATACAATATTAGCTTTATGTTCATTTTATGGGAATATTTTAATGTAATATTATATTGACAAGAGATACATTCTTGTATGAGGATTGGTTTATGGTGAAAAGAAATTTATTTTATTATTTTTGTTTGTCTTTTATATATATTTATTTATTATATTGTTTTTTTGGGTAATTTAATAGTTTTAATTGTAGTTCTGAATCGATGGGGAGAGATTATTTAGACAAACTTTACATCAATATAGGTTACTTGGGGGATTTCCTCTCATTCAACATAATTGACTTAGTTCAATCCCAAGGTGCATGAGAATGAACCTAAAACTTAAATCTTCAAATTTAAATTGCAAATCTCCTACACCCTTCTACTAAGCCTTATAAGTCGAATTAACACATATTTCTACACCAGAATATGTTTCTATGTCATAGTATCTAAAGATATTCAATGTGCAACTAATTCATGTGCAAGGAAAAGGAAAAAATCATTAAAACATACTTCAATTTCTCTAAAGGGATAAAAGAGTTCTATGTGCATATAGGTCATTTGTATGTTGGTGAATCTTTGATCCTTCTCTTCATTATTAACTGATCCACCAAGGAGTCTTACCTAGGAGAACCCATTCATATATCAAGTTGGAAAGCTCCTTGATAATGTCTTTAGAAACCACCTTGATAGATTTAAATATAAAGAAGGCAAAGTTGAACAAGTCCTACGCTTATTTTTTGTCAAATCATTTTCATCTCAAGTTGTTCTCACAAAGAAAGGTCAATCTTGTGAGGCACATTTTTGAACTAGCCAAAAAATGAGAGCAACCCAATTTATATTGTTTTAAACTCTACTTCCAATGCATATTTAAGTTGTGATTCCTGACAATAATTCAATAGTTATGATCAAAATAATATTAGCCACTCAAATCAAAGCTAAGTACTTTCATTTTTGTTAATTTTAGATTTCAAATCTCTTTTACATGATTGGTCACAACTATAAATAAGGTTAATCACTTTTCATATTTATTAAATCTATTTTAAGTAATTGAATTGGTGGCACTTTATTTTGCAAATTATGATGATAAAGGTGATCCATCACTTCATATAAGGACTCTCACTACTATATTCTTTCCTTATTTTCATAAGGATCAATTACTTCCAAGATTATTTCAAACAAGATTGATCTAACAAACACCCTTGATTACTACTATTTTTTTACTATCATTTTCATTGCATATTAAAGCAATTTATTTATTTTTATATTTTCACCCTCATGCAAATCAACTTTAACATGGGAAATCTCACAAGAATGGGACATGAGTTGTGAGATAATCTCTATGATTATAGAAGGTAGCTTTTCATAGGATCTTACAAAAAATCACTTCAATTTTTTTCTAGAAAAGAGGAAGAGAAAATATAAAAATAAATCTATCTAAAGGGAAAATGCCAACTAAAAACTCTTTATTATCACATATATTCTATTTGCAAATCTGTATAGAAATCATATTTTGCGCTCTTTCGATTGGCATTTCAATGAGGCTCTAAGTACAATTATTTATAAATGTTGGATAGTAAATGCTCCAACCACACTATAATATAATAATGATATTATAAAGTAATATAATAATTATATTATAATGTAATATAAGAATTATATTATAATGTAAGATAATAATTATATTATAATGTAATAGAATTATTATATTAATTCAAATTTTATACCCAATCATTTTTGTGAGTATGACTAACAACACAGAATGCCAATTACTCTTATCTTGTGTTTTTTAGAAATGTTGAATAGTAAATGCTCCAACCACACAATTAGGTATGAAGTCGATTTGTAAATGCTCCGAGAAAGCGGTTGCTAACATACAAGCAGACTTGGATAGGAAACTGCCCCAAACCCGTCAGATACCTAGTGAAGGCAGTAGTAATATTCCAATAAAGAGACAAAAGAATGATGAGGAGCACCTACGTGTGTGATCTCCTTCTAAAATAATTGTAATAATTTCTGATAATCTAAGGATTAAACACCTCTAACACCCCAAAGAAAACCCTTATGCAAATGTTGACAATAAAGAAAATATTTATGCAAAGGTTAAATTGATAAATAAAGTACTTGTGTAACTGTAACTCCAAGTACAAGACGTGAGGTTGGTCAACCTTTGGTTCCAAGTCTACAATTACACTACATGTACTCCTATGACACTAAAGTTGACTATTTGTTAAATATTGCTAGCAAAAGTTTTAAAATTGCAATTCTGTTCAAAATTTCTATGATTATTAATTATCTTATGAAGCTTTTTGAACATTAGTACCACTGTTATCATCTCTATCTAGAACTCACCAACCTCCTACATTAAAAGAAATTTGATACCAAAAAATTGCTTACACTTCTCTTTGTAGTCTTGTTAGCTTTGAAAATTCAATTGAAAATCATACAAAAAATTTCTACAACTTAGAATCATACATATATTTATAACCTGTTACTTATTTATGAGTTTCATTTATTGTTTAGATAATGGCTACCCACAATGAATCTCCTTCCATCCAACAATCATTCCAACAGCTAGAAGCCCTTGAGGAGTCAACGAATTCAAACACACATGTGCCAAGTCTGATAGACAAGTTGTACACATTAAATGAAGCCCATTCAAAACAAATCATTAGAGAACTCCATGATGTTGCACTTCTTGCATGTGGAGTAGAATGATAAGAGATTGATGACATGGAAGACATTGTCTGTAAATTACATACAACATGCAAGAAAGTTGCAGGATTCTCTGGTTTTTAAGAGAACTTTATTATATCGAGCAATACGAGGAACTAAGAGCTACAAAAAGCGCTATTGAAGAATTTATTTTGTACTTGTATCATAATTAGGGTAGACACATGTGAACCATATAGAGGGTTGTTCCATGGTTGGTTCACTCTTATGAACAACATTTTTATATAGACTTTCATGTCTATTTTGTAAAAAAATTGTTCATACGTGTTGTATGTAGATAGCAACCATGATTGACTTAGTCTTACAAACAATATTTTCATATAGACTTCGATGTCGACTTTTGTAAAAGACTATTCATATATTTTGGATGTACATGGCCTACAAGTGATATATAAATAATCACAAGATCACAATAATGAGTGCATTTTTTCAAGGACCAATATCCAAAACACAATAAAGGTTTCATTTTTCTTATTTGTGATGATTTTTTTATGTTTGTTTTTTTCAGCGAACAATATACAAATCATTTACTTGAATTAATGTCATACCTTCAATTTAATTAGTTAATTTCCAATCTTTAGATAAAAAAAAGGATATAGAATTTCATTAGTTTGATAACTTGAAATTTATTTTACTAATTATACTTCAACTATACTTCTTTATTTAATAGTCGTGTAAATTTGTGTTTTATTTAGAACCTTCCGATTGCAATAGTCTTTGATATTAAATGAAATTGATTTAAAAGAAAAGTAGATTTACCATTGAAAAACATCAATTTTACAAATCCAACTTCAATTATTTTCTAGATATGGTGTGACCGAGATTGAATTTTGAATCAAAGGAGCAAAGAAGACAATATCAAAGAGAATATAGAAGATGATGACGGGAACAAATGAAAAATGTTGAAAGGGAAGAATAGAGAAATTTAGACACAATGAAGTTGAAAGAGAAAATTATGTTAGACGAAGGGCAAAAGTAATAGTACAAGATGAGATAAATGTAGGTGTACAAGGAAACATACAAAACCCAAATGGAATGCTTCATGATGATTTCAAAAAAATTCAAATACAATTTCGACATCAATTAGATAACTTGACAACACCAAGCATGTGTTATATCTGTCAAGAATGCTACCTAGGAATGAAAGTATTTCGCACCTCTAAAGGTGTTGTTTGTAATAGATGTTGCAAGAGAAAGGGAATCATAGATTTTTCAGCTTTAAATAATATGGATCCTGGGCCACAACCAAAAGAGCTTGTGAAATTGACTCAAGTAGAAGAAATGTTGATTGCATGTGTTTTCCCAATATTACAAGTTACCCATGCAGTTGGTGGTTAGTATAAATATAGAGGACACACAGTAAGTTTTCCACAAAATGTGGAATATGTTTCAAATGTTTTGCCACATTCAATAAGAGAGTTGCCAATCATCATTGTTCGAAGAAGGGATCAACGTGGCACAAATTATAACTTCACAGTGAATAGGGATCATGTGTATAGGGCATTAAAATACAAAGTAGACCATGACAAGTTTTATTCAAATGTCAGAATCAATGAAAATGCTCTAAATGATCTCATAGGAAATTTTGATGAAAATATATTCAACAAATTACAAACAGTGCATATGGAATTTGATTCTGAAGTGGCTACAAGCATTGCACACCATGAGACCACGTTATATTTGCTTCAGTAAGTGCATTCAATAAGATGGCTTCCCTTTGAAGCATTATATAGACATGTTTACCAAGGTAGCAACGACCACAAAATCTGGCTACAATCCATCTTTCTGGCTTGTTGAATGAGTCTCAAGTTTGAAATTTTATATTCTTTTTAAATTTAGAATAGCAAGTGGGACAACTCTTTATTCTTCTTAGCATGTACTTCATGGAGAGGAATTATTCTGTCATCATTTGAGTAAAGCAAGAGAAGCTTGCTCAGTCCCTTCTGGTGCAGTGACATCTATAGTAATTGTAATAGAGCTTCTTCATTGAAAGCCTCAAGAAAAGTAGCGTTTAGTAAGTAGAGGTGGAGAAGGCTGAGTTACCTTAGAATTTCATAGTGATTGATTTTGGAGTTTTGAGTACAAAAATTCCTATATTTATTTAGGCATGAATACTTAACGCTTCCCTTCTTTTATTTTGATAAAATAAATAGACAAAGCTCGGTTTGATAAGAGAACCTTATGTTTATTTTCTGAGTGTGAGTATCTTTAAAACTCTGAGTACTATAGAGATCAGTAGAAGAATCTCAATTAAATATTTTAAAACCTTTTCAAGTGGCGTAGGAATTGCCAGCATCAAATTTGAGCAACTAATTCAAACTAAATTTTTAAGGCTTTTTAAATCTTTAACCAAACATGCCTGACTTTAAGGAATTAACCATAAAAGTAGCTTATGACTTTCCTGTTCCTGTGTCCCTTGAATTATCATTAGAAGAGGACATCCATGTTTATTTCTTTTGTAGTGTGAGATTATTATTTTTACTGCTTTTCCTTGTGCAAATATCTTACAGAAAAGCAGAAGAACAAAGGCTTCAAGCTTTGGAATTTAACACATGTATATAATCCAACAAAAGGAGTTCCTACTCTTGAATATGATTTAAATATACTATAATACTTCAAAGTTATTATATTGCAAAATTCAAGATAAATGATACAAATTGCTCACAAACTATAGATTTAGATATCAACTAACACAATTAGAAATAGATTTTAAAAAAAAAAAAAAAAACTAACTAATGATAACACTCAAATTATATATAATGCAAGTAAAGAAAATATTATAGTAAATTCCTACAATTGATATCTCTCGACGTTTTCTATATAGCCTATGAAATAGGATATATATATATGCTAGTTTATCTATTGAGAAAATAGAGGCATCACAATTTGTGATCACAATCATTCAATTTTATATTGCACATTTATTGTCTTGCACATTAGAATAAAAATAAAATAAAACATAAAGAAAAGTTAGGTTTTCTATAATTTTTTTTTTTTTTGGAAAGGTTATACACTTTAGGAAATATTTCCTAACAAAAGGGAATAATGTGGTGAATTGAGTCAGATATTCACCAGCACACTATCCGTTAAATTTAACTTTTAAACACATGCAAGATTACAATGGCATTAACTAACTGCCTGATAAACAAACACAAATATGTTTAGAAGTTTATTGTTAATTCAATTCAACATCCACATCGCGGTTTGCATATGATTCTTAAATTTTGGCAACTACAAGTTTATCAAAATGTATCCAGACCTATTTGAACTTAGAATCCTATGGTAAGTAGCTTTCATGTATTTGGGTAGCATAAAGAATAGAGCTCAAGTTCAGACTAAATTTTAATTACTTAAATATCGTAAAGTTGCAATCCCATTAAACTCCTAGACACATTTAATTTCTGTTATAGAGAGTAATTTGGGAGGCAAACATCCAAATAGAGGAAGATTTACAACGCCAAGTTTAGTAGCACCCTCATGGGAAATATTTTGTTCACAAAATAATATGTTTATATCTCCAAGAATCTTGAAAACTGTAATTGTATGAGGAAAAAAATGTTTTTACCTGCATAAATTCAGTAAGAGAATCAAAAGTAGATCCTCGAACTGTTTGAGGGTATGCACTCATGATCAGAGGATTTATGAAATAATTATTGACAAATAATTAGTCCTTATGCTTAGAGTAAATAATACTTGAAATACGACCTTTTGAAATCTTGTGAGCCATACTTTATAGTGCATGAAATTTTTTACTTGTCTCTCCAATACCATTAAACAAATTGATAGCTTTTTAGATCTAGACCTTTTTCCAACTATAGAACAATCTAAATTCATGATCTTTAGGACAATATAATATTAGGAAAATGTATACCAATGTCGTACTATTTTAAATTGAATTTATGGACCTTGTATTGATACATCTAATCAATCAAACCATGAAACTATTAATTTAGGATAAAACTATTAGAGAGGGAATTTTTTATTACATACATAACTCATCATCAATAAGAAATTCTATTTTAAAAATTAGTAAAGTTCTATTTTTATTTGTAAGGGCAACAAGAAATCGAGATTTTGATTTAATTTTTCTGTGTAAATACTGTGATCTATCATGATAATGTCAAAGAGCAACCAAAAAGTTTATGAGGCTTTAGAGAAAACCAATCAAGCGTTGATGCAGGAAGTTATCAAATTAACCACCCAAGTACAACAACTTAGGCAAGAAGCTCTAGAACAAAAGAGACTTAACAATGTAAAATTGTTAGAACAAAAAAAAAAAAGTACAAAAGTAAGAAACGACCAACATCACCTAAGGAAGACTCAACTTCTAGTTATTACAATTTTCACACATTTGAATCAAAATCCTTTGAAGATAACTAACAAACTCAAAAGGAATTAGATAACTTTGGTCAAAAGATTAAATTACCAGAGTATAGTGGCAATACTGGTACTGGAGAAGAAGCAAAACAATGGATAACCAACTTAGAAAGATACATCGACTTGCAAAGCACTGGTAGTTATGGTAGGACCATAATTGGCACTTATCAACTAAAAAATAGTGCCTTGAATTGGTGGCAAGATATTATTCGATCTTTGAAATTAAAAGCCAAGTAAAATGGTCACAATTCAAACAATTATTTCAACATAAATACCTTTCGAATTTTTTTATATAAGAAAAGAGTAATGAATTTTTTGAATTAAAACAAAGAGCCCAATCAGTAAATGAATACAAACAAAATTTTGAAACTTTTAATCAATTTGTACCATGTATTGATGGACATGATTGAGTGGTTCAATTCATAAATGGTTTAAGACATGAATACCAAGCTAATGTATGGTGTGGTAAGCTTGAATCAGTAGATAAAGCAACCCAAATTGCAGAAAAAATTTAAACACATAATCAAGTTACAAAGCAAATAAGGGGAAAACGTAAAAAAAGGAAAAACAAATTTGGTAAAAAGTTCAATCAAAAGAATTTTTCATTGCCGATTCACCAAGATGGTTAAATCCAACCAATATAAACCTACACCTCTTGAAATACAATGTTGCACTTGTGGCAAGAACCATTATCAATGATATTGTCCTCACAAACAACAAGAACATAGACATAAAAACAAGGACACAATTACTACTACTCCACAACAAACATGAAGATTTATGCAACCGTCGATATAGGTATGGTACATTGCCAACCTTCTCTAATTGAAATTAAGGGCTTCATATGTGGCTATCCTATTGTTTTTCTTATCGATTCTGGTAGTGGCCATAATTTCATTTCTCCTAAAGTTGTTTCTAAATTAAAAATTGCATCTAAGTTAGTTGAACCTTTATGTGTTGAAATGACTGATGGTAGGATAGTTAAACAAACTGGTGCAATTATCAAAAACTTAGAATTTGAGTTAGATAACTTTGTAACACATGACCATTTCCACATATTGAATCTTGGCAAGTATGATGCTATTCTAGGTATAAGCTAGTTAGAAAAAAGTGACGCCTTTTTAGATTGTGAAAATAAATAAGTCATTTAAAACTCTAGCATGGGGACATGTTCCATTTTACAGGGGGAGAAAAGACCTCTTCACATCAAAACCATTTTAGCCATGCAAGTCAAACATAGTGCTAGAAAAAAAATGCTAAATGTTTTGTGCTATGCTTTTCCGAACAAGTGATAAAATTAAGATAGATATCAATACCAAATTGGTAGTACAAGAATTCAAAGATTTCTTCCTTGAGGAATTAGATCGTCTACCCCCTAAGAGGTCTATAGAACATGCAATTGATTTGGTTCTTGGGGTAGAACTTGTCTCTAGGGCCCCCTATTGTCAATCTATCTTGAAATTAATAGAACTAAAAATTCAATTAACACAATTACTTAAGGAAGGAAAAAATAGACCAAGTATTTCTCCTTGGGGTGCACTAGTATTATTTATCAAAAAGAAAGATGGAACCATGAGATTATGCATAGATTATCAACAACTTAATAAATTAACCATAAAGAATAACTATCCCTTGCCACAAATTTATGACCTTCTAGATCAATTACATGGTACTAAATGTTTTTCCAAAATTGATTTATGATTAGAATACCATCAAATTCATATAAAATAATATGACATTTCCAAAACTGCCTTTCAAACACAATATGACCATTGTGAATTTGTAGTAATGCCTTTTGCTTTAACCAACACACCTACAACTTTTATGACTTTAATGCATGATATTTTTCATCCATTTTGGATGTGTTTGTGATCATATTTTTAGATGATATCTTGATATACTCCAAAAAGGATAAGGAACATGAACAATATTTCAGGATGGTACTAGAAACCTTGTGAAAACATAAGCTATATGCTAAACTTAGCAAATGTGAATTCTTTAAATTAGAAGTATCTTACCTAGGCCATGTGGTTTCCAAAAAGGGTATTTCACTTGACCCTACTAAGATTAAGGAAATTCAAGATTGGCCTATTCCAAAGGATGCTCACGAAGTCAAAAGTTTTTTAGGATTATCTAAGTTTAATTGTTGTTTTGTTAGGAACTATTCCAAAATCGCTATACCTTTGACCGATCTAACTAAGAAAGAACAAAGTTATAATTGGACCATGGACTGTGATAAATATTTTGACACCTTAAAAACATTATTAACATCTGCACCTATTCTTTGTATCCCAAATTTAGTAAACCATTTATTATGATTACGGATGCATGTGATACATGTATTGGTAGTGTTCTAATGCAAGATAACCAAGTAGTATGTTATGAATCAAGAAAGTTGCTACCTACTAAAATAAATTTCCATGATCTTGAATTATTAGGCATTGTCCATGCTTTAAAGGTGTGGCACCATTTTTTATTAGGGAATAAGTTTATATTAAAAACTTATCATCATAGTCTCCAACACAACTTTACTCAACCTCAACTTAACATGAGACAAAGAAGATGGATGTAACTCTTAACTGAATATGATTTCACCATCTAGTATGTTCCTAGAAAAGAAAACATAGTGGTAGATGCTTTAAGTCAAAAATGGTTGTGTTAATGCCTTGACCCTAGAGAGAATCCAATTTGAACAAGATATAAATCCAAGTTACTTATCAATGACTATTTTCAACCAATTTATGAAGGTCTCCAAAATCAGTCCTCTAATGTCC
This sequence comes from Sequoia sempervirens, assembly GCA_007258455.2. Taxonomy (NCBI): domain Eukaryota; kingdom Viridiplantae; phylum Streptophyta; class Pinopsida; order Cupressales; family Cupressaceae; genus Sequoia; species Sequoia sempervirens. The sequence continues at coordinate 13,775 of VDFB02265748.1, forward strand.
ATTTGAAAGATCAACTAGAACCTTATTTGTTAAGTAGCAATGGTCTTCTTTATTATAAAGGAATATTGTGCATTCCCAATATACCTAATCTTAAATCATAAATATTGAAAGATTCTCATGATACCCCCATAGTGGGACACCCTAGATTCCAAAAAACCTATCTCTCAATCAAGAGAAACTAATTTTGGCCTCAAATGAAAATCCATACCTATGTCCAACAATGTTTAACTTGTCAAAAGGTAAAAGCAAAACAATGTAAGCCTCCTGGTCTCTTACAACCCTTATCTATTCCAAATTGAAAGTGAGAGTCAATTAGTACATGGACTTTATTACTGGACTACCTCGAACACATAAAATACATGATTCTATCTTTGTAGTGGTGGATAGATTAACCAAGATGGCACATTTCCTAACTATCAAAATATAATCCTTTACTTTTGATATCCCTCATATTTTTGTCAAAGAGATTGTCAGGTTACATGGTCTTCCAAAGAACATTATTTTAGACTGAGATCCTAGGTTTACCTCTTCCTTTTGGAAATCTCTTTTTACAGAACTTGGCACCCATTTAAATTTTAGTACAACATATCATCCCGAGTTCGATGGACAAACATAAAGGATTAATAGAATCTTAGAGGATATGTTACAAATGTATACCATGGATAAAACTAAGTCATGTGAAGATTATTTACACTTAATGGAGTTTGCATACAATCAAGTATATCATTCAACCATTAAGATGTCACCTTTTGAAGCTTTTTATGGTCGAAATTGAAACACACTTATCTCATGGTCTGATCCTATTCATGGTTTGGTATGAGAATGAAAACCTATTAGAAATGGAAGCCTTTATCAACAAAGACAAACAAAATATGAAGTCTACCCAAGATACGTATAAAAGTTGGGCTGATTCTAAGAGGTATACCCAACATTTTGAGGTTGGTGAACATGTTTTTCTTAGAGTCAAGCCTAAAAGGAGTTCATTAAATCTTGGTAAATATTCTAAAATAGCTCCTCATTTTTGTGGACCTTTTGAAATATTAGAAAAATTAGGTGATGTTGCTTATAAACTGACCTTACTTCCTCAATTACAAATCCATACGAGTTTACTTAAGAAATATGTATATGATGTAAATCATTTTATTGATTGAAAAAGTATTTTTATTGAACCTTCTTGTGAATTTAAGATTGAATTAGAAAAAATAATTGAAAAAAGATCTAGACTATTGAAAAATAGGGGTTATAAATGAAGTGAAAATTAAATGGAGTCATTCTGATAATGATAGTGCTACTTGGGAAAAAGTTGATTTTATTAAGGATCAATATCCACATTTGTTTAGCTAAAGATTATTATATTTGTATTTGTGAAATAGAAAATCCTTGAGCTATTGAGGGCAACATCTAAACAATAGGGGAAGAATTGTTATGAGACTTTTTTCCCATAGAAAAGTAACAAAGAAAATTAGTGTAATAGTTTCAAAAATAAATAAAGTTTTTTTTTAGACTAAAGGAATTGGGTAGCCCCCTATAAATTGTAGTCTGCTTGGTAAAAAAAAATCATGTGACTGGTGACACTGGCATGAAACACCCTCCGGTACCACGGGGATGGGAGGGGGACTAGACCTCATGACCTCTCGTTTGCAATAGGATGCTTTAGCTACTCGGGCTAGGCCCCCCGCCCCAATAAAAAATGTTTTCACGAGATATTGTAATGTAATTATTTTTTGAAGTGTGCGATGGTTGGAACCACCCTTTCACATTGTATAAAAAACTTGTGAAAAACTAAATTATGTAAGAAGTAACAAGGAAGGGAGAAATAAATAATTTGTTGCACATTGTGGGAATAGGATTCCAGGTTAACAAGCTATGAGCAATTGGAGAAGGGGGCACACAGAGTGTGTCCAACCTGGGGTATAGAGTACACTCATGACTGTCCTGGCTAGGGCTTGGGTATTGCACGAGTGTTGAGAATTGTTCCATTAGAACTAACACTCATGTAGAGTGGTGTAATACACTTATTCCTCCTAGATTGCTCATAGATGGAAGAGGTTGAACTAGGGGTCCGTTCCAACAAGCCGTGGGATTTTTTAACACAATTCCAATAGATGAGTATTACTATTTATTCTTGGCATTTTAATAGTTAATATTAATTATTGTTGCATAGTTTCATCCCCATTGTTTAAATAATATATATCTTTGCTTGTGGAATAAATTAAAAACAAAAATTATTGTTGCATAGTTTCATTATATTTTAATTTATCTATTGGGAAAATAGAGGCATCACAATTCCTATAGATACATTTATTTGTGGTCACTGACAACATCATTATGCACAAATCTTGTAATGGTTTTCATCAATTGTTGGTTCACAAAGGATTTTACACATATTTGTGGCATTGAACTATGGATAATGGAAGAATATTAAATTATAAATAATTTATGGAAATGTGATTTTTCAATTTAAATATGTGTAGGATCAACTTTACCTATTTTACCAATGCTAATTCCTATAGAAATAGAGTTAGATATTGATAAAAAAACACGATGACACATAAATCATAGTATTTAGTTGAGCTTTTATTTGTGTAACCCTGTCTTGTAGAGCTTAGACACTCAATTTCCCTCCCATTCCCATAAGTACAACCATTCTAGTAACCCATAGAAAATTTAATGCCCTACATATCAATTTCAAAAGAGTTCCTACTTTAGCATATAAATGCACAAATAGAATAATTTTATTACACCTCTTGAATTAAAACTAAAATGATATTAAAAAAAAAGTGAACCTAGGAATTCTTTGAATCTCTTTAAACACAAATTTGATACAAATAAGAATGTTCCATAAAATTAGACATCAAATACAATGCAAGTCTATAGCCTAACCTAGATTAGCCTTGACACTTTAGAGATTTCCTAAAAAGTGTGAACAAAGACTAACCCTTGCAAATGCCCAATGAATTGATAAATATAAAGGAAACAAGAATAAGATGGAATTAGCTATAGATATATGACACCATTTAGACCTCAAATGTGTAATTACAAGTAGCAAATTCTCATGTTATATTTGATCTCATTTGTAGTGAATGCAAGATGGGAATGAAAGTAGTTTCCATTTGAGCTTTTAGTTAAAATTGAATCTCATTAGGTAGAAACATCCCGCAAAAAGTGGAAACAACCTTTTACTTTCACATCTACGTAGGGTTAAAGGATGGTAGGGTAAAAGGATGTGCACTTCTTCCTTCATCAACAAATCCTTCGATGGTAAAATAAACTAGGGAACCTACAAGAGGAAGAAGTTGATGTAGCTCTTTTATATTTCCCTTTGCAAGCTAGAGGCATCATGAATTGAGAGTTCCATTATGGAGTGGGCTGATTAGGAGGAAGAGCACACCTCTCTAATCAACAATTGATCTAGTTCATGTGTGTGTGGGGGAAAGGAAATTCCATCTCTCAATTGTGGAATTTTTCCTTTACAATCCCTAGGTGAGATAGAGCATTCATGAACATATGCTCTGTTGCAAGAATGATGGTGTTTTCATTGATGTTAATAGGAAGTCTGTTGACTGGTGTTGTCATTGATGTCAACTATGGGATTAAGATGTTGAGGATATTGAGAAAATTGTGAAAAGAGGAAAACAGGTTCTGCACATGTAGTTAAGATCTTGAGGAAGTGTTGTGAGTACATGGAACTATTCTTTTATTGTAGAGTCTGAAGGTGAGTTGGAATGAAGTAATGAGCTAAGATGATGGTTCTAGTACTTGGTTTCCAAATTCTTTTGAGAAAAGAGTAAACTATGTTGTGCAAATGTTCATAGTGTCCTCTGGTATTGTGCTTCACATTCTTTTTGTGTTGATGCTATGCATGTGCGGATCTTACAGGTTATTCAAGGTTGATAGAGGTTGCTATATTCAAAATTTGGGTTTTTGGACCGTTGTACAGTGCAAGATATTTTCACTAGTGTGTGAACTAGTCGTTTGATAATATTTTCTGTGGTCTGGGAGAAATGTATTTGCTTCGCATTTTTCTGCTATTTTGATTTAGGTTGTGCATATTTGGGAAGTTTCTTATAATGCTTTTATCTTTCTGTGTTCAAGTTTTTACTTGATTTGGTGCAGTACAGTGCAAGTTTCATTTATTAGTATGCAAACAGGGGTATCAATTGTCTCGAGTTAAAGTAGTTATTGATGTGAAGCTTGGTTGAAGTATTTGATGAATCTTAAGTAGTTTGTGGATTGTTCTGGATTAAGTTCAAGTAAATTATGTTGTCTGGAACTTTCAACTTGATTTCTAGAAGCATGACTGCATTTTGCATCCTTTGCTTCAATGTCTCTACAGTGCATGTGATGACTCTTTATGCAAAGGTGAACATGAATGCATCAAAACTCCATGTTTTGAATGGTATTGCTCCTTTCTTTGTTATGGTAGCCTATTGCTTAATTATTGAAAAGGAGTTTGCATCTTATATATGTAGCTTACCATTTCAGAATCTTTGTGCACTTGACACTATGACATTGATTTCAAGAAAACTTTGTTATAAGTTGTAGCTTAATTGCTTTCCTTCTGTTACTACCTCAGTCTTCACAATCTTATGATATAGACTGTACATGATGTCTATCTTCATCTATGCATAGTAACTTTTAGTTGTTTCTTGGGAAGCTTGTTTATTGTGCACACAAATCTACAGTGACCTCATACATATGAATTACTTTATTGTTGAATAATTATTTGATGCTTTCATTATACTTGGTTACTGTAGCAAAGCTTTATTTGAAGTCCTTTTTACTTTACAAGCTAATTGTATTCCTCTGAGAGCACATTTTTTTATTTAAATCTTAAATGTAGAGAATTAGATACACTTTGTACCCTGTACTCTGATAATTGTATGCACTGTCATGATTCCATTTTATTAATGAATATGAGGCTTCACTGTGCATTGAGATTTGTACAAACTGCTATCCTTATCCGCATATTTTGTGCTTTCTAGGATTAAGTTGATCAATGAATCCTTGCAATCTGCTTCATTCACTTGTTAAATTTATCTTCTCTTCTGATTTTCTTGAGCAAGTATATCTCACTTAAGACAATGAAAAAAAACTTCCTCTCATAACTAATGAATTATGTAGGTCAGAGAGAGATGAATTATATTATTAGTTCCTTTCAATGCCTCTTAAAAGCACAATAAAGCAGCACATAGATCTCAATCCTTGTGGGAGCCACATTTACCCCACGTGCTGAAATTTGATAAAAACGTCATTACTTTCCCTGTACCTGCACATGAAGCAAACAAGTTAGAAAAAAAAATGTACACATGGCTGATGTGCTTGATGGTCCTTATTCTTTCTTGGACATTTACAGTTTACATTCTTGTTTAATGCACTTGAGGATCAGTTTATATGTTCATGAGTGCATGTACATGTAATGGGAGAGACCTTCATTGCTTAGAGCCCTACTCTAACATCATTGTTACTGCCAAATGCAGGGACTAGGAGTGGGGAACTAAGGAGGACACAAGGCAACTCAAGGAAGGAGACAAAACAAGGCAACATACACTGAACCAGTCATTAGGCAATGACTGGCCTCTTCCCTTATATGTGCATTATGTTTTCTTTATCCATCAATGTATAAACTTTTGTTCATTTCATTGAATAAGTTAGTCGCATGGCTTGTGTGAGACAAATATGCACTTTTGTATCAAAAAAGATTACTTTCAGAAAGATTTGTGAAAATATTTTCTATGTTGCATGCACTTGTATAAATGCAATGATCTGTTACTATAATCTTGTAATCTTTCTTATTTTTCTGTTTATACAATTGAATGCAATATAGGAAAGATAAATATGAAATGTACCTCTCTTTTAGTTTTCATATTCTTTAGCTCAATCAACTTGAGCAAGTAACAAAAATGGGAAACAAAATAGTGGAAAATTCTAGCACCTACTTCAAAGAAGGAAGAAATAGAAGAAATCTTGGATAGTTGTGTGGGTAGAAGCACAAGAAACAGGCAATATGCAGAGTACTTGGTGAAATGGAGAGGAAGGCCTGTTGAAGATTTATCATGGTTGTCTGAGGCTGAGGTTAACCATCTTGGTTTCCCTCTGACTCTTGAGAAGTGACAGGGTCACTTTTCAAATTACCCTGGATGTCTGATGCAGGAGCATCTAGCAATGTAGGGCAATCTTGCATCACCCAAAAAAAATGTTTTCTTTATTTTCTTTAGTGTTTTTAAGTTTCATGATTACACTAAAGTGGTATAAGACTGTCAAGCGTCAAAAATAGCGTAAATTGGGCACTTACTATTTTTATTAAGTAAGCCAAAACGGGCCCATATGGACGTGAAAATTTACCCCAAGGAGTAGAGCTGAAAAATATTTTCGGTCACAAAAGAATCACCTCAATACCCTGCATGGTTTGGGAGAAATTAAAGTTTCCATCCCGAGAAATTTCTCCAATGTAGCTTCAAATTCAGATATAAAACTTTAGATGCCCCAAAATAACTCAAAAAGTGACTGACCCGACCTATGGTGGTTTGCACATTGTAGAGCTTGTCAAGAGCTTTCCAACAATATGCAATAATAGCAAATCAGACACCCAGATCAAAAGTTATGGCCCTGCGAAGTTGGTCCATGGAAAAGTGAATTTCATAAATATTTCTTCCTAGGCCAGAAATCAAACGGTGGGACATTTGATGCCAGAACAAAAAAGGGGAAATTCAAAGTTTCTAGAACATTCTAGGGCAGTTAATGTGGAAAATAAAAAGGGTTTAGTGGGGGTTGTGGGAGGTGGCCCTGATAGTGCAAATCGTGGCTCTGAATAGTAGATTTTCTTTTCAGAGTTGAATTTTGTTGTAATGAATCAAGCCCATAAGGCTATAGCATGTAAGCTTTGAATTTGTAATTTCATTTTCTAAAAATAATTGAAAGAGTCATTTTTCTGTCTCACATCTTTTGTATTGGTATCTGTTGTTGTGATTTCTGTGGGTTTTGGGAAGTGTGGCCCTCATCAATTTTTTCTTGTCAAAGAAAGACTAATTCTATGTAGTGGTGAACTGTTTTCTTTATGTTCTTATGCATGATTTTTCCAATTTTAAATTTGGTCTTAAGTTTCATCTTGTGAAATCTATATTTAACCTCCAATCACTTGAATTTGCTCACATCTATTAGTAACCACTTTATAGCTAGAAAAAAGGATCTAAATTATTGCAAAAAACTGACATTTACCAAGAATTTGAGATCTTTGACATCTTTTATTGAAGCTTTTGAAAAAACCTTGCATGTCGTTGTTCAACTTCCTCCCCTAAGAATTCTAGCTTAATTTACTTGCCCCCTTTGTTTTGGATATAGTTAGTTAACATCATTGAATGTTACAGAAGAAGGAAGTTAAATTTGAAGATGTTTCAATTATTCAAACTTGCTCCTCATTTGAGAAAATCTAATTCCAATATGAACTTTCTTATTTTCTTAGAATATATTTGTTATTCATTAGTTTAGTTGTCTTCTAAATTTAAAATTTGTGTGTAAGAAAGAGATGTTCTACATACAAGATTAAATTTTGAAGAGTAAGGAATATTTAAATCCATAACTTTTTTCATTTAGATCTATTCTTTGAAGTGCATTATTTTTAATTGAAAAATATTCTTATATTTGAATAAGTTTATTTCAATCACTTTTTGAAAGCATTTGTTTAAATCTTATGTTTCTTCACAAGAAATTAATAATCAAAATATTAAACATATATCACATATTTTCCTTGAAAGGATTTCCAAAGAGGGTCTCTTCATAAACAAATTAGAGAGACCCAAAAGAGGCATTGAGAACCCCTTTAGTGAACATAGACTCAACCAAAAAAATCATCACAGTAGAAGTATTTTTTTTTTATGTATATTGAAAGAAATTTTTTCTTCAAAATGAGTTATGCAAGTTTGTTTCTTTCAAAAATAGAAAAAATAAAAATATTTGTTTGTGGCTTCTTACCTTAGCTCTATGTGTTTTCTAGAAGATGAGATTTTGAAAAGAGGGCAAGTAATTGATTGATTGTTCTTGTTTCTTTTGTGTCCATTTCTTCCAAAAAAATCATTTCCTCGTGCAATCTTCAATTTAATTAATCACTAGTTAGATTTAGTTACATTTCTATGCACTTAAGATTTGGGTAAATAGGATGATTTTGAAGAATATTGATGTCAAGTGTTGGGTGGATGTAGGAGCCACTTTATTCTCTGGAGACATAGGAGTGGCGAATGAGAATTATGACCTAGTTATGATATTGGTTAGAGAAGATCGATGATGACTAGCTCTGGAAAGTGGGCCTATTCTATATTTCCAAGATGCTTAGGATTAGAGCACTTTAGGTGATGATGATGAAACTATTGGGAGGTGGCATAACAACATAAGAAACTCCCACCTTCTAACAGGTGAGTCTATAACAAAATTGGAGGATGTTTGGAAGATCCTACATCTATCAATCCATGAGAATATAGTAGAGTATGACTTGATGCATGTGGATGATGCTCTTTAGTGAGCCTTTAAGATTGATGACTTGATAGTTTGGGGAATCGATATGGACTTAGATGCAGGGATGAACAAGTTTCTAGTGCTTTCACTATTTGTGGTTGGGTTGATGGAAAAGGTTTTAGTTCTTGATAGGAGGTCACATGGATTCTCCATTGAATAGGTAAGGGTTTTAGATAAGATGCTACCAGTTTCTATTATCTTTGCGTGGGGGCCATGTGTGCTAGTAAAATTTTACCTAGAGATGCACTTGGTGGTGTATCAAGATGGATAGAGTTTGTGTTGTGGAGTGACCCTATTGCATATATGAGCCTATGAGAATATCACCATCCTATGACCAATGGTTGGCAGTGTGAGAGGATGAGGGATGCCTTATATATTTTCATATGCTACATTTTTACGAAAATAGTGGATGGGATATCTACCCTATTAGCACTAGGTTATCAATGATATTGATACATTCATATGGTGACCATGGCGAGAGTGGAAGGATTGGGAGGATGATAGGTTATACCTACCATATGTTCATTGCACCCATTATATACTCGACATGAATCCCAACATCATAGAGAGATATTTTCTTGGTCAAGTATTGAGGTATTTTGGTTTGATATAGAAAACTCCTAATTAGGAGTTTATATTTTCATAGGTTGTCTATGAGAAGGGGATTTGGGGAGCATCAATGGAGACTTATATTGCTAGATAGAATTAGAGGGATTCCCCCACAGTGCCATGGGTTCCTTGATAGGATATTATTGATGCAAGGACTACAACATATTATGATGCACAATGAGAAATTTGTAGATCGATGGATCAAGAAATAGTAGGTGGAGATGATAAGGAAGATGATGAAGGGGATGAGGGAGGTTTCCATGTATGGTAGAGAGTTGGGGGAGGAGATGGGGAGGAAATAGTTGAGGAATTCATGGAAGAGGATGAGGATGTAGATATTGTACGAGACGACCAAGAACATATAGGAGGAGATGGAGGTAACAATAAGGGAGATATATAGGTTCTAATAAGCCTAGCCATGCCAAAGTATAATTAGTTGTGGGTAGAGAGAGACGATCTTTAGAGAGAGGTGACAAGGCTATATGGGTGATTGGATGGAGGAAAATGAGGTGATAGAGCACAACTGGCATATGTTATAATAGATAGGGATGTATGGGTGCTATAATAGAGAGTAGAGGTGGATGTGGCTAGATTTAGATAGGAGAGAGAAATGGAAAGGTAAGCAATCATAGCCTAGGGGTTGTAGTATATTGTGTTTGATAAATTCACTCTCAAAAAGAGGTTTTTTGAGTCACTTGAGAGGCACAGCACTACAAGACTTTATATGAGAGTGTAATGTAGGAAAAGTGATCCTAGAGTTTAACTAGGATATAGCTACTTTTTACTACAAAACATTAGAATTATGGATCAGAAAGGGTATGGGATTAACTTGCAACCTAAAAGGTGAGTCAATGAACCTTGGATCTGAATTATTTTTGAGGGTTTGAAATGTATTTTTGATTAAGTGCAATGAAGCAACTAGCTAACTATGAAAATACAACATTCTATCATGAATTATGGAAAACTAGAAAATGATAGACAAATTTAGGTTCTAGAAAGGAAAAGGGTAGGCATAGAGGTAGCACACCTATAAATTTGAGCTTGATTTTATTGGACAGGGATAACTAGGGAACCCTTATCTGGATATCTAAAACTAAAATCTATTTTCACAGTTCTCAGGTCCTTGGTCAAAGCCTTATTCCTTCTGGATCTTGTTGTCATATCTTTGTCTATTGCTAAGATAATTGAATTTCCATATCTTGACAAGTTGTAGGGTTTGAATGCATCAATGAAAAAATTATCTTCAATATTCCTCTGATCTTCCTCAAATATGTAACGTACACATTCAAAGAGAGAGGAAGGGTTGTGCCATATAGGGGCTTGCCTTGGTCAAACCCCATGTTGGTATTTCTACCTCTGCAATGGAAAAATTGATGATAAAGAGAGCTTATCTTTTTGAAGGATAGAGGCTAAATGATAAATGAATGATGAATCAACAATTGGATACAACTCGCCACTCAAATCTGATTTCCTTGAAGGGTTGAAGTCATACACATAACCTCAAGGCTTGATTGTGATTTGGCTTGAATTGATTTGAAGACCTACAAGTGTTAGCACTCACAAAACAAATGATCACAAAACATGAATGGACTTACATAAAAATATGATGAAGGATTGACACGATGCTTGATTGAAAATAGTGTTGTAATAGTGCTAATAAATATTCTCTTGAGTGTCGTTGAATAATTTTTAAGATCTTCAATTTACTCCCAAAATTCCTCTTAGGATTAAAATGGCAAAAATACTATGTATTTATATCTAATTAAGCTAATTTACCAACAAAAAAAATCTCGATGGCCAAAATTTAGGATTTAAAATTCAAATAATAACTCACCAACTATGACATATTAAAATTTGGGGTCAAATTAGATGGAAAAGGCCACCAAGGGTGCCCTTTTCCAGTCCCTAGTTTTTGGGATGTTAAGTATCAAGGGAAAAATATTAAATGTCTACTTTGATTTCATATATTTGATTCCTTGATAAATGATTAAATGGGCCACAGAATGCATAATTTAGAAAATTAGAAACACGATTAGGTCCAAGAACATGGGAGGGAGAAAAATCTAGTGTAAAATTGTCAAGGATGATAATTTACGATGCTATAGAGAGTGTAGTGCCTGTAGATTAGAAAGCATTGAGTTTTGAAAAGAGAAGTTGGTCTAGGAGGACAGAGTTAGAAAGATTGGGGCCATCAATTAGTATGGGTCCTCCACCTCCTCAAGGTTTGCCACTATCACCACCACCAATAATAGGGTCACTATCTCATTTGGAGGGTGGGAGCACTAGCTAGAGGTGCTAGACTGTTTTTGGATGTACATACATTCCTATGGGATTCGAAATGATATATTTTGAAAATAATTTTGACATGATGTATATGACATACACATTGTATCATAAAATTTTCATGATGTATTTAATAGCGAGATTTGTGGAATCACTTATTATATGGATGGTTATGTACATGATTTATAGATGTATGCAAATATATGTGATAGATGAGGATTATGTGTATGAATTATCTTTCTATTTATTGTGATGCTTAATTTTATGGATAGATGCATGAATTTTTTATGTTATTATGTATGAATGCATATGGTTTATTTATGATGAGCTTATGAGGTATGGTTTTATGTTTAAATTTCATGATTTTGGATGTATATGGGTCTTTATAATTTATAACATGGATGAATACATTTTTATTATATTTCATAATGTGTACGTGTTATGGTTAATGAAATGATTTAATGGACATGTTATCTTTATTTATGGTTTATGCATATTGTTAAGATCTAATTTTATCTATTACTTATGCATATGGTTATGATTTAATTTAATTTATGGTTTATGCATGTGATTATAAATATGATTTATGTATATGATTATTATGAGTTATGTGGATAGATTATTAAGTTGTGGATGCACATATATATGATTATGCATGAAATATAGGTCAATGGTATGATATGCTTTGAAGTTTGATTTATTTATTTATGATTTATTATGAAATAAAGTGTAAGTAGGTGGGTCATAGGTAAGCTGAGTGGGATAGGAGGGACTAGAGAGTAGGTGGGGAGATAAACTGAAGCCTTAGGGTGGAGGGATCATGATGATGAGATGGATAGAGAGGATGACATGGGAAATAATATTATGTTCATATGTGGTGATCCTAAATTTTAATATATCAAAGAAAATTATGCACCAATGGTATATAAGACCAAAGTGGCAAGGTAACCTTTGTAAGGACTTGAATCTAAAAAAAATATATCATACTAATACAACCAAAACAAAATCCCACCTTGGTGGGCCATGTGAGGAATACACTTTAAGACATGAGAGGATCCTTGTGCACCAAATTCCTTGGCATGGTCTTGGTAAATCTATACAAATAACAATCAATCATATTAAATATATTTGTATGTGTACATAAGGTGAAAATTAACCTTGTTGGGTCATTCAAAGGATAACCACAAACAAAACATAAGTAAACAAAGACTATGACCCATTACACAAATATAAAAAAACACCAAGATATGAAAAGATCTAGGTGGCTTTAAGTAGGTGTGATCATGGGTCAAATGATAAATCAAAACAAAAAGACTTATTGACAAAATTTTTTTGCATCCAATATATCTCTTGCCAAAATTTATGATGAATGACGTTTGATATTATGCCAAAAATAGGAAGGATGCATCCCTATGAGCATGGATGAGTGGGTAAGGATGGTAAGAAAGGGGATACAATGACTATTTAATATTCATTGATACTCTTTATTCATGATTTCAAGATGAGGTGAAAGTGTCTACATGTGAAGTTTGATTTTTTTGTGGGTAAATCTAGGAAGCTCAAATTTATTATGCATGGTGATGTGATGGTGTGAAATGTCATAAAATTATTATGAGATGATATGGATGTAATGATTCCTCATGGTAGGCTAGTAGACACATGAATAACCTAATCTAAGCAAAGTGTAGGTATTGCTTCTAATGTCTAAAAAGGGAGAGGGGGGAATGAAGGGCATGGCTACAGTGAAGTGGAAAGTGACACTAATTATTTATCAAAATAAAACCATGATATATTTATTAGGGATGAGTGGTTGGAAATTTTTAGTATGACTGATGAAAATACAAGAGAGAGAATATCCTAATAGATGGTGAAAGAGGCTAATACACATGAAACTTGTAACTATATTTTCATCATGGTACTTTCCCAAGGTGCCACTAAATTGGTTTACACCTATGGATGAATTATTTCTCTTTAGTCTTTTTCTAGATTTTTGGATTTTTATTGGTATATTTTGATTAGACGTAAAATTTATTTAGGTGTATGATGTTCATAGGCTCCTCAAGTGGTTGGACCTTTGGTGTGGAGAGATGATATGCTTCTGATCCATACTTAACTATGATGAAAAAGAGACCCAACCAATTTGATTCAAATTTCTTCTTCTTCTCACAGTCTTGTAAGTTCTTTTGATTCTCCTTTAGTATGAGATCACCAATCTCAAATGAAAACAAGCTTAATTTTGTTATAAATTTGTTAGATCTAATTTTACTATACATGTAAATGGTTTAGGGTATTGAGATGCCTTTCATCTAGTAATTCCAACTCTTAAAGATGAGTGAATATGGAGTGAAAATAGTGGGTGTGGGGATATTGGTATTGTAGGCCCATAGGGTAAGTTTGAGTTATAAATACTAATCATGGAGAACTTTATTGATTGTATTTTCAAGGATTTTCAAAATAGTTTTGTTAGTAGCCTCATCTTGACTGTTACCTTGTGGATAATAAGGGGTAGAAAATAGTGTTGAATGTGGAATTTTTGGAAAAGATTAAAAATGTCTTGATTCTTAAAGGGTTTTCCATTATTAATGGTGATGGAAGATGAGATGCCATATCAACATATGATATAATGGAGGATGATTTTGGTGATTTTATTTCTAGTGATATAATTTAATAAAATAGCATCAACCCACTTAAAAAAATACTCAACGAAAGTAATGATGAACATATGGCCATTGGATGAGGAAGGGTGGATTTTTCCAACAAGGTGGAGCCCTAAACATGCAAAAGGACATAGAGTTGTGCTAGGTTGAAATTATTATTATGACACATGAATTAGATCATTGTATTATTGACATGGTAAATATATTTTTATAAAATGGTGTGCATATTGCTCCATGGATGGATATTAATAAATTTTTGAAAAGGGTCCAGGACCACTAAAATGTGCACCATAGAAACCCTTTTGTACCTCACAAAAAGTAGTTTGAGCTTGTTTTTTGTCAAGGAAAATCAATAGAGTTACCTCAACTCTCCTTCAATACAATGTATTGGAAAGAAGGGTGAAGTGAGATGATTTACAAATGAAGGATTGATGTTGTGAAAAAATTAGATTGGGTGGGAGAATGTTAGCATGAAGGTAGGTATAAATATTATGATACCATGGAGAATTGAGGCCAAAAAATTCTCGCACAATCTTAGTGTCGAGAGTGTTGTAAGTAGGTATCAACAATTGTTTGACCAATAACTCACATCATTGACTATTTTGAGGCATATCCAACAAGGATCCAATTGTTTTCATAACATCTATTGCTTTATTACCTAGATGAGGGGCCTGCTCAAATTGAATTTCTAAAAAGAATTTTACTTGATGCTATCTACTATCATTTTATATGGAAGGAATTTATCATCTTTCATTTGGTATTCATCATTTAATTTCTTGATGAATGAATTTGAATATCCATAAACATGTAATTCTATGATCTTTTTTTGTATAGCTAAGTAGAGTATTGTGATGAGAGTCTCATATTCAAAAATGTTGTTTGTAAAAAGGAAAGCTATGTTGTATGAATTTGGAATGCAATTGTCTGGTGGAGTTACAAAAAAATCCCTACCCTTGAACCATGCTAATTAAAAGACCCATCAGCATATAATTTACATGTATTTTTAGTGATAGTGAAGATAGCTTCATTTGGTAACTTAGTGACAAGTGGTTGTTCAACCATTAAAGGTACTTATATGAGTTGATCTTGTTAGAATTGTGACAAACCACAAAACCACGAGCCATAGGATCAAACAACAAATAAATACACCTTCCATGCAAGAGATCTACATATAATATGTGCAATATTCCTCAAAAATAAAAAACTACAAAAGCAAGAGACTATCTAAAAGGTATGAAAGCCCGAGTTATAATTACAATGAGGGTTGAGTGCTATATAGGAGAAAAACCCTAAAAGCATAAAGCACTCCTAAGTTTAGCTTAAGTGCATGAGAATAAATTAGAGTAATAATCAATTAAAGAGTAATTAATTCTTAGCTAATTCATGATTAATCTAACACCCCATCTTAAGATGAACTTAGGGAGTAGCTAAAAAACCTAAAAAGAAAATGAATGGTGGGTCCTGAAAAACAAGGCCATGATAGGTGCCTATGTACAAATAAAAGATCTCTCAAAACTAGAGAAAAGGAGAAAAAACTTGTGGGGAGAAAACTCCTCTCCAAAAGAGAGAAAGGTGAATGAAGGACTGTAAAGCCTCTAATCGAACAAAGTCCCAAAACATGAGGAACATGTAGAACATCACTTAAGCATGAATAAGCTATAGAATGCCGTTAAAAATGATTGATATGGTGTTGAAATGAAGAATCTCCTCTAAAAAAATGATGATCAAGATCAAGATAACAATAATATGCATGAGTTCCCCAATGGCACTACTTGAATAAGATGGCAAATAAAGGAAAAACATCTAGAAATAGAAGATACAAATCAAGATCAAGGAGACTATACTATATGAGTGCCCCTAATGACACTACTCGAATCAAATGGAAAACAAAGGAAAACATATGGAATTCAAAGATACATGTGGTACATGAATTTGCATGAGTGACCCCAATGACACTACTCAACATGCAAGATGCAAGTCGATAATATAAGTACCAACTATTCTAAAGAACACTAATCATGAGAGATACAATAATCTGCATGACTATCCCCAACGACACTACTTGAATCAGATGGAAAACAAAGGAAAACATTTGGAATTCAAAAATACAAATGGTACATGAATTTGTATGAGTGACCGAAATTGACACTACTCAACATGCATGAAAACTGCAAGTAAAAAATACAGGTACCGGTAGTCTTTGATCAAATGAAAATGGAAATTCGCCTCTAGAAATAGGAATGTAAGAATTTCCATATGGTAAATTCTCCAACTCATTGAAATGCATGTAGCTAGCCATTGATGTATGTTGCATTTGAAGGTACATAGGAACAAGAACTAGATACATAGATCACTCCAACATGAAACCAAGGAAGCATTAGCACCAACAGTAGAACTCCCCCCCCACCATAATGTCGAAGAAGGGAGAGCCAAGATAGGTACACTGAAACTGTGTGAAACCAAGAAGTGCATGTAGGAGAAACAACCTGCAAATAAAAGGGAGTGCAAACTAGGCACACACACATGAGGAAAGAATCACTAGGATTCACTATTGTTGTGGAAGGGACACTCACTTGACAAAGGCATGATGGAAAACCAAAGGAAAACATCAAACCCCCCATGGCACTTTATATCATAGTGTGAATACAAAAGGCACAACAGGATGTGCAAAATCCCCAAAAAGTATACACCAGAATGACACTTTATCTCAATGCATCTACAAAAGAGAATGTGCATGAAAAAAATGTCTACAATTCCCAAATAGGACAAAATACTAGAAATACATAAATAACAACCAAAAACAAGTCATCCCACACAAACAAAAAGTTTCCAAGAGCTAAAACATCTAAGTAATTCACCAAAGTGTGAAAACACAAAAATCTAAATAAAATGTATCTGGAGAACAATATGGAAAAATGTATGGATGGAATTGAAGAGCTCTAAAAGATAGTTCCAACACCACTAGAATTGTGAAAAATAGAGAAACTAGTCAAAATTTATGAGATTGAGACTAAAAAACAACACCTTTGATTTCAACAGGTTGTAGAATGCACCAGCAACAAAAATAGGTGATGAGACTTGCACCATTGGAAAGTTGGTGGAACCATCTTTCCGATGTTATCTTGTTCATCAAAATTTGACATTGTACGCAAAATTTATGGCCAAAAGAAAAAATCTACTCCCTTAGGGCCAAAGAAGGGGACTTGGGGCCCTTGACTAGTCAACCATATGACTGACATCATGCTAGCATCAACATCCGTATGGATGACATCATGATGACATCAACAAGAATATTCGATGAATATTCCCCTCGCCTGGGAAAAAATATCTGGTCCCTTGAAAGCAAAAAATCGTCAGAATATTCTCGAAACATTCCTCGTCGAAATATTCTTCAATGATTCCTTGGGCTAGGAAAAAAAATTTGTCCGCTGGGAAAAAACTGTATGTGCCAAAAAAAATGTGAAACGTCAGGAAAACCTGAGAAACTTCTAGTAAAATTTTTTGTGCTCGGTATACTTTTCTGACCAACAGGTGTAAATGGCCACTAGCTCATTGGCTTGTATAGCCATTGGTCAGTAGGTTGTATAGCCACCATCATGGCAGAGAGGGCCCATAGGGCCTACAAAATGCAGGTACACTGTGGGTATCATGATAAATGCGACCTCTTTAAAAAAATGCACCCAAAACAATATTTAAACCTGCACTTTTAACTTATAAACTTTTTGGATTTTTTTTTGTTTTGAAAATTTCTAATAAAGAAATTAAGAAAAAAAAAGAATGCGGACCCAATTAATTTTTTTTTCGATTTTCACATAGGAGGTCATACAGAGGCTGTACAGGCCCCTATGCAAAAAAAAGAAGCCTCATTGATGTTGAAATATGGCATATTACAAATTAAAATTCGTTAAATCGACCTCCTAAACACAATGACGAGGTCCTTTTCATGCCAAAATGCTCTGAAAAATGCAGCTACCCTCCAGATTTGGGAAAAGCATCTGCTTCAAACCCTTGCAGATCTGACGTCAGAAATCCAAATCAGGCAAAACAAAAGGAAAATATGACTTTTTGACAGCTATAAATCCAATGGTGAGGTCCTTTCTACACAAAAATGCACCAAAATCGCCCACCAACAAAATTTACAAAAAAAGCAAAGAAGATTCAGATCTGAAGCCTGTAACCCTTGTTGAAGAAAAAACCTCATAAATCAAGAATGGGTTCATTGAATCGAGGCTCTAATACCATGTTAGAATTGTGAAAAATCACAAAACCATGAGCCACAAGATCAAACAACAAACAAATACACCTTCCACACAAGAGATCTACAAACAATATGTGCAATATTTCTTAATAAGAAAAAGCTACAAAAGCAAGAGACTATAAAAAAGATATGAAAGCTCAAGTTATAATTACAATGAGGGTTGAGTGCTATTTAGGAGAAAAACCCTAATAGCATAAAAGCACTCCTAAGTTTAGCTTAAGTGCATGAGAATAAATTAGACTAATAATCAATTATAGAGTAATTAATTATTAGCTAATGCATGATTACTCTAAAGGTACTTATATGAGTTGATCTACTATCACTTTTCCTTTGATTGCTTTTCTAACTACATACTCATTATCAAACTCATTGAGAATCATCATCCATTTTTCCATGTGACCAATGAGAGTAGATTTTGATAAAAGGACTTAAGTGGATCAACTTTTCATATGAGCTTAGTTTTGTGATTGAGCATGTAATATTTTTAAGTTTACGAGAGCAGAAGACAACTGCAAGTCATTCTTATTCTATGACAATATAGTTTAGCTCATAACCCACTAAAGTATGGATAATATAGTAAATAGCCATCTCTCTTCTATTATCATCATGTTGTGTAGGTAATGTGACTAATGTAGCTAAAACATATAACAAAAGGGGCTTATCTAGTTTTAGGGGCTTATCTAGTTTTGGAAGCATGAGAACTAGAGGTGATGCAAGGTAATATTTAAGTTGTTGGAAGGCCTGCTGAAAATTATTGTCCCATCTAAATGGTGTATCTTTACGAAGTAAATCAGAGAATGATTGAAAAATGAGTTGTGTTATAAAATTCCTAATTTCTTATATTTTTCCTTGGAGACTATGTAATTGTTTAATTTTTTTGGTAGAGGAATATCAATTAATTTCCTTAATTTTCGTTGGATCTATTGGATGTTGTGGTTGTTCTACTGATATGTGGTTGTCATTGATGTCAACACTATTAGCATTGATGTATAAGAAGCTACATATGTCGAGGATATTGAGAAAATTGTAATAAGAAGTACTTTAGGTGGTCAGTGGAGAAGTGAAGATCAGTATGTCGGTGTGATCAAGACATTCATGATCAGTTGTTGTGGACTAAAGGGTTTCTTTCTGAGTGTATCTAGTTTATCCATGTCAAGTTTCATAGATCCGCATGAATATTTGATCAAGTTATGAAGATTAGTATTTTGACAGTTTTTCTGTCACTTTAGTTTGTGTTCTTGAATGAAGATCATGTGATTTCAATTAGTTCAGTTGTTGTGGATGATTCTCTGGTGTTTCATGGTGTTTGTGAATGTTTTTAGTTCTTTCTCTATATGTGTTGCATGTCTGCGTTGATCGTTGTGCTCGTGATTCGAGATTTTCTCTTGCATGTTCATGTTTTTCATGTTCATGGCCGACTAGGTGTTGAAGTGTGTTGTGGATCTTCGAGGAGAAATTAATTGAAGTATTTTTTTGTTGGAGTTGTTGATTTGGGTCTACACTATGTTGTGGCCGACCTTGGTTGATTTACATTAATAATCTTTATGTATTTTGGGCCAATTGTTTGCAATTATTTTATTATTTCTTTGTGGCCAACTTGAAGCAATGTAATTCCATGTTGCGGATATGTAAGAGCATTTTTTTATCATTTGGAAGATTGAATAAGTGTGTTGAAGTGTGTAAGTATGAAGTGTCTGAGTCCTGTGTGTGAATATTGTTTAGATCATTCAAAGGCAGAAGCAGAGTGTGAAGAAGAGTGAATAAGTGTTCATGTGCTTAACTGGAAATGTAATCGGGCATTAGCAGATGCTATTTTCTCAATTCACAATCTAGATGGTTTTAATCCAAATCTTCCTTGGGTAGTGAGACCTCTTGTAATTGAGCAGTGAGCTCTAGGCAATGTGTCTGAATGCATGTGCATCACCATCCATACTTCTTTATACTTTTAGCAAGGTATAATATTGTGAACTAACATCCACCATGGTTTTTCCCCTAACAGGGTTTCCACGTAAAAATCTTGGTGTTCTCTGTGTTTATGGTTTATTGTTCATTCATCAAATCTGAGATTAAGTTAAGTTTAAAATTCTTAAATAATTTGTGACAACTGATTCACCCCCCCTCTTAGTTGTATGTCCTTATTTTTCCAACAATTGGTATCAGAGCAGGTTCCTCTGAAGAAGTTTAAAAGCTTGAGGTGATCCGAGATGGCATCATACAAGAAGGATAGTCCTAGATTCGATGGAACAAATTACCAACTGTGGAAAGCTAGAATAGAATTTCATTTGAGATGTATTGGTGAACCCTTCTAGACAATTACAAAGAACAAATATATTATTCCTCATAATGGCCCTTCCACTCCTGATGGGATTAAAGAGGCTAAGATTAATATCAGGGTTATTGAAGCTTTGTTGAGTGCTCTAACAGATTCAAAAATGACAAATGTGATGGATCTGAAGATAGCTCATGAGATCTAGAAGAAGCTGGAGACTTTGTATGAAGGAGATACACTTGTGAAGGTCGCTAAGCTAACGAGTTTGAAAGGAAAGTATGAAACCTTGAAGATGGGTGAAGATGAAAATATTTCTTCCTATATGCAAAGATTAAATGAACTTGTGATGGGTATTAGATGTGTCGGTGGTACTTTGGATGAACAAGAAATTGTAGCTAAAGTGCTCATATCATTGCCTCCTTCTTACAAATCAAAGGCTCATGCTATTGAAGAGCTCAAAAAAGTAACAACTATGACAAGAGATATGTTGATTGGAAAACTTGTTGCCTTTGAGTTGAGTGAATTTGGTGATTCTGCCCCTAAGACTGAATCTGCACTTAGGGCTTTTGTATTCGGAAGGAAACAAGCAAAGATATGATCCGAGAGAAAGTTCTAGAAATACATTCAAGTATGAGGAAGAGATGAAACAACTTGAAGATGAAGAAAGAGAGGTAGAAGAACTGGAAGCATTGATTGTGAAGAAAGAAGGAAGAGGACAAGGTAAGTACAAAGGAAAGTTGCCTATTAAATGTTTCTCTTGCAACAAAATAGGTCATTTTGCTTCAAGGTGTCCTAAAAGAGTTCCTAGGTCCAAGCCTTACAAACCTAAATTTTAAAAGAAATGTTATTATGTTGAAGAAGGTGTGACTGATGAAGAATTTGATAAAGAGAATGGAAATGACGATGAATGGGATTTCATTGCTATCAAGGAAAATGGTCTGGTGGCTAATGAATCTGCTAAATTTGAGAAAGCTCTTGTAGCATGAATTGAAGAAAATGATGAGTGCGTCACTAATATCAAATGCTCACATCATGTTACTGGTGACAAAAGCAAATTTGTAAGTCTAAAGAAATATGACAGTGGGGTTGTAAGATTTAGAGATAACAATGCTGGTGTGATTCGTGGCAAATGATCTATTTGTCTTGGTGGTAAACATAACACTGATGATGTTCTTTATGTTAAAGGATTGAAGCATAACCTGTTGAGTGTTGGATAGATGGTGGAAAAAGGTTACGATCTTCAATTCAAATATGGAAGATGCAGGATACTTGGAAGCTCTGGAAGTGAAATTGCTTCAAGTACAAAGACAAAAGGTAATTTTTTCACCTGAGTGTTGATGTAAGTTGTTTGATTGCTCAAGTGGATGAAAGCTGGTTATGGCATAGGAGGTTGTGTCATGTGAATTTTGATAACATTGTCAAGGTAAGCTCCACTCAAGTAGTAAGAGATCTACCTAAGCTAGTGAAGCCTACTAACACAATATGCAAGGAATGTCATATGGGAAAATAGACTAGAGTTTCTTTTCAGAGCAAACAACATCATTCTACTGGAATACTAGAGTTGGTACATATCGGTTTGTGCAGTCCCTCCAGAATCAGAAGTCTACAAGGAGAAAGGAACTTTATGCTACATATTGACGATTACTCTAAGATGACATGGGTTGCTTTCTTAAGAGAAAAATGTGAAACATTAGAGAAGTTCAAAAGTTTCAAAGCTATGGAAGAGAATGAGACAGATTTAAAGATCAAATGTCTAAGGTTAGACAGAGGTGGTGAATTCACCTCCTGAGAGTTCAATGCTTTATGTGAAGAGCATGGAGTCAAAAGACAGTTATCTGCTCCTTGAACCCCTCAACAGAATAGAGTTGTTGAGAGAAAGAATAGAACAATTCTGGATGTTGCTAGAACAATGATGAGGGAAGGAGATGTACCTCACATCTATTGGAGAGAAGTTGTAAGCACTATTGTGTACACTCTAAACCGAGTAAATGTCAATGGTATTTCTGGTAAGACTCCTTTTGAGCTATGGTTTGGTTATAAGCCTATTGTTAAATATTTCAAGATCTTTGGAAGCAAGTGTTATATTAAGAGAGATGAGGACATAGGAAAGTTTGATGCAAGGAGAAATGAAGGAATCTTTCTAGGTTACTCTACTAAAAGAAAGGCTTACTGGTGCTATAATAGAAGATTGAGAAAAATGGTTGAAAGTGTAAATGTCAAAGTTGATGAGGACTCTGCTAGATCATCCAGATACTGTGGATATGATTCAGATGACCAATAAGTTAGTATAGACCAAGGGAAGAATTCTCAAACACATAATCAAGTTCAAATTGTTTCGGTGAATCAAGAATGTCAGGAAGGAGAAACAAGTGGAAGTGTAGAAGAAAGAATAGAAGAACTAGAAGTGAGAAAGAATCCTAAAATTCTGAGGTATGTAAGGTTAAATCATTCTGAAGATCAAATTATAGGAGATAAAAATAAAGGTGTGCAGACTAGAAGAAGGATTGTAGAGGAGTATTGTTTTATTTCCAAGACTAAGCCTAACAATGTCAATGAAGCTTGCAATGATGAACTCTAGATGGAAGCTATAAAGGAAGAACTAATGCAGATTGAAAATAATGATACATGGATTCTTGTTCCAAGACCTAAAGATAAAAATGTGATTGGTACTAAATGGTTTTTTCGGAATAAGCTGAATGAACAAGGTGAAGTGGTTTGGAATAAAGCAAGACTGGTATGTAAAGAGTATTCACAAATGGAAGGTATTGATTTTGAAGAAACCTTTGCCCCTGTTGCCAAAATTGAAGCTGTAAGATTATTTCTTGCTTATGCCGCATATAAGAACTACAAAGTCTATCAAATGGATTTGAAATAAGCTTTTCTGAATGGTGAGTTAGAAGAAGAGGTATATGTTGAACAACCAGATGGATTTCAACTGACTGATAAGGAAGACATGGAAGGCTCAAAGCCTGTTGGTACACCCATGGTAAACGGATGCAAGTTAACACAAAATGATGATTCTCCTAAGGAAAATAAAACAAGATACAGGTCAATGATTGGTGGATTGTTGTATTTGACTCAGACTAGACCAAACATCATGAATGTTGTGTGTATGGTTGCTAGATTTCAAGCTGACCCAAAAGAATCTCATGTGACTGTTGTGAAGATAATTTTCAGATATCTGAAAGGAATAGTTGATTTTGGGCTTTGGTATCCTAAAGATGATCTTATCTTGAGTGCCTATACTGATGTGGATTGGATAGGAGATGTAGATGACAGGAAAAGCACTAGTGGTAGTGCCTTCTTCCTAGGGAAGAAGTTGGTGTCTTGGTTGAGTAAAAAGAAAAATTCCATTTCCCTATCTACTGCTGAGGCAGAGTATATTGCTGCTACAAATAATTGTACTCAAGTACTGTGGATGAAACAGATGCTAAAAGATATCAGAGTAGTAAATGATGAGCCTATTTTCATACACTATGACAACTCAAGTGCAATAAACATATCGATGAATCTGGTGCTACACTCTAATACCAAGCATATATCAATCAAGTTCCACTTCCTAAGGGAGAAATTAAGTGAGAAAGAAGATAGACTGGAGTATGTGCCTACCAAACAACAAAATGTAGAAATTTTCACCAAGCCATTGCCAAAAGATACGTTTGAGTATCTCAAAGGGATGCTAGGGGTGATTACCCCTCCTAATATGAACTAGAGATGCATTGGTTTGCATAAATCTGTGTGCTTCATGATCATACTTTGATCTAGATTGATGTTGTGGTGCCTGCTACTTAGGGGTAGTCAGATGTGTAGATATGTGGTTCAGAGCTTGTATGTGGAAACATAATGCTTATCTTTTCCATTGATGTCAAAGGGGGAGAAGTGCAACGTGAAAAATATTTCTGAGTTGAGGAGAAGAGTCAGAACCTAAAGAGGAGTAAGTGTTGTTATGTTGATGGGATTTTTCACATCATGTGTTTCCATCAATGCCAAAGGGGGAGATTGTTGGATGTTGTGGTTTTGTTGCTAATATGTGGTTTTCATTGATGTCAACACTATTAGCATTGATGTATTAGAAGTTGCATATGTCGAGGATATTGAGAAAAGTGTAATAAGAAGTGCTACAAGTGGTCAGTGGAGAAGTGAAGATCAGTCTATTGTGTGATAAACACGTTGATGATCAGTTGTTTTCGAATAAATGGTTTCTTTCTGAGTGTATCTATTTTATCCACGTCAAGTTTCAAAGATCCACATGAAGATTTGATCAAGTTATGAAGATTTTTATTCTGACAGTTTTATGTCACTTCAGTTTGTGTTCTTGAATGAAGATCATGTGATTTCAGTTAGTTCAGTTGTTGCAGATGATTCTCTGGTGTTTCATGGTGTTTTTGGATGTTTCTAGTTCATGCTCTATCTGTGTTGCATGTCTGTGTTGATCGTTGTGCTTGTGATCCGATATTTTCTCTTACATGTTCATGGCCGACTAGGTGTTGAAGCGTGTTGATGATCTTCGAGGAGAAATCAATTGAAGTATTTTTGTGTTGGAGTTGTTGATTTGGGTCTAAACTATGTTGTGGCCGACCTTGGTTGATTCGCATGAATACTCTTTATGTATTTTTGGCCGACTATTTGTAATTATTTTATTATTTCTTTGTGGCCGACTTGAAGCAATGTAATTCCATGTTGCAGATATATAATAGTGATTTTTTTATCATTTGGAAGAGTGAATAAGTGTATTGAAGTGTGTAAGTGTGAAGTGTGTGAGTCTTGTATGCAAATATTGTTCAAATCATTCGAAGGTAGAAGCAGAGTGTTAAGAAGAGTGAAGAAGAGTGAAGAAGTGTTCATGTGCTTAACCGAGACTATAATCAGGCATTAGTAGATGCTATTTTCTCAGTTCACAATCCGAATGGTTTTAATCCAAATCTTTCTTGGGTAGTGAGCCCTCTTGTAATTGAGTAGTGAGCTCTAGGAAGTGTTCCTGAATGCATGTGCATTCCCATTCATACTTCTTTATACTTTTAGCAGGGTATAATATTGTGGACTGACATCCACCATGGTTTTTCCCCTAACAGGGTTTCCATGTAAAAATCTTGGTGTTCTTTGCGTTTTTGATGTGCTGATTGTTTATGGTTTATTGTTCATTCATCAGATCTAAGATTAAGTTAAGTTAAGTTCGAAAAGTTTAAATATTCTGTGACAACTGATTCACACCCCCCCTTTGTCCTTGTTTTTCCAACAGGATCAACCTCAATACCTTATTGTGATACAAGAAATCCTAAGATTTTTCCAAAGGTAACATCAAATACACATTTCTTTGGATTTAGGCATAGTTTTATATTTCTCCAAGCAATCAAATATTCATTCTAGTACATGGAAATGTCCCTTTCTTGTTGTTGACTTGTTCAAAAGGTTGTCAACATAGTCCTCGATTATGTCATGAAGAAAGTCATTGAAGATCATTGTCATAGCTCTTTGATATGTTGATCTCACATTTTTAAGTCTAATGGGCATTAATTGATAACAAAAAGTTCCCTAAGGGGAGATGAAAGAAGTTTTATGTTGGTCTTCCTCAACTATCCTAATTTGATTATATCCTAAAAATCCATCCATTAATGAGAGAATTTCATGTATCACTATTGAGTCTATTATTATATCAATGTTAGGTAGCAAGAAATCATCTTTTATACATGAACTGTTGAGATCTAAACTATGTGCATATGCAAATACCCACAATAGATTTTGAAGCTCATAGAAAGTTAGAAACCCATTCTAGATAGTAAATAGGATGGATGAATCCCAACTCTAGAATTTTCTACAATTTTGTTTTTACTGAGAGGGTGATTTGTGGATGTATATTTCTTAGCTTTCTCTTGACTGGGATATAATACCAAATTATGTAATACTAATGAGGGGTCAATGCCTAGCATATATGAATAGCACCAAGAAAAATTCTTAGATCTTCTTTGGAAAAAAAGCTACTATATGCTAATTTTCTTCTTCGGTTAATGATGCAGCCATTAAAGTGATCTTTGAGATTTCCTTGGTTCCCAAATTGATTTATTTTTCTTCCTCAACTAATATAATAGGTTTTTATTTATAATGGGGAATTTTTTCAAATGCCTCATCTTCTAGCACCTCATAGAGGTTTTCACTAGAAGATACATCTTTTTTTTTTACTTTTGTATGGTCTAAAAGTTCCTCATCGAGGTTTTCACCGAGGGACACTTTTTTATGACAAAGGAAAGAGACCTATTGTCAAAAATATGTAGCATTATTGAGTTAGATAATCAACCCTAATTTGTGATCTCCCAATGGTATGTGCTCTCAAATTCCCATGATTTTGGTGATTGGTTCATCATTCTAGAATGTGTCAAGAGTGGGTGATCCTTGTTGGTCCCAATCTATTAAGTCAGGATATAAAAGTAGAAGGTTGATGGAACTAGATGATGTGATGGTAATGATGCGTGTTTCATGAATAGCTAGGAAATATGTTCAAAAGAGTCTTTCTGGGTTCCCTATTGTTACTGTTGATGACATGAGAGATTTTAGTTTCTTTTGGGAGGATACATTTAGGTTCTTTAGGT
Organism: Sequoia sempervirens; assembly: GCA_007258455.2. Taxonomy (NCBI): domain Eukaryota; kingdom Viridiplantae; phylum Streptophyta; class Pinopsida; order Cupressales; family Cupressaceae; genus Sequoia; species Sequoia sempervirens. Next base: position 40,943 of record VDFB02265748.1, read on the forward strand.
ACCTTTTTGATGAGACATATCCAAGTCCTTATAACCCATATTATCTTGAGGCTACATTGGTTCTAGTATCCCTTTCTCATGTATTCCTAAACCCTTACCTTTGTAGCCCATATTTGTACATATTTGATGACCCTTAGGATACTATTCTATCTATATGATTATAATCTATTTGTTTTCATCTCTATAAAGCCATGATTTTATGTCATCTTCAATGTATTCTTTATCAAAGAGTTTACAACATTTGAAGCTTTGAAAATTCACCTCTTATTCTATCTTGAGAGGCCATAGTTGACCATGAGACCTAGAAGAGAGTGAGAATTTTTCTTGATATAAATAACATTGAGTCCATATTCTCCATATCCTATGTCAATTATTTTATCCCTAATATTAGGAATGTCATGTGAAGTAGATGGTTTGAGTATAGAAGGGTCTATGTAGGTTAAAGAAGAGTGTGCAACATAATTTGTTGGACAATTATGTGAATGATTATATCTCCCTTCTAAAAAATTATAATATTAGAAAGGTTGAGGGTCTTCAGGGATAGTGAATTTGTTACCATTATATAGAAATTTGACACATTGATGGTATGTGGAAAGGACAACCTACATGGAATGTATCCATGGTCAACCTAGAAGAATATTATAGGTAAGATCAAGGTCTAAAACCTTACATTTATTCCCCATGGTAATATGTCCAACTTGTATGGGAAATTTTATGGTTCTAGCCTATTCAAACTCAACATCATCATATGCTTTAATGATTATTTTACTTTGGGGATCAATGCCTCCTTCATAATATCCCTACATTTTTATTCATTTTGAATTACATAAGTTGAGTCCTAATCCACCATCTATTAGGACATGTTTGATTTTGTGTTTATGGATAAAGACCATGATGTGGAATGCTTTATTGTGGCATGATTCAAAATGAAAGTATTTATCTACAAATACAAGGTGATGTGGTGAAGAGAGGTGTCCTATCATGGATTAAAATTGATTAACTTTGAAGGAACTTAGAATTTTTGGTTCTTATAAAAAATTATCTAATATTTTATTATAGATGGGTGATGTCCTAAGTAGCTCTAGGATATATATTTTTACAAGTGTTTTACCTAGTTGGTCAAGGATATTATATTTGGTCATGGATGGAGAATGGGATGAAGCCTCTTGAATGGTGACTCAACCATGTCTTGTAGTGATAGCACAATTAGTTGCTTTTATGGTTACAATAGCTACTTAGTTATGAAATTATTCAATGCGACCTATGACTTAATCTTATGATGGGGTTTTAATAGTATTCATGTATGTGTAAGGAACCTATTTTTGTAGATTCACCTTCATCATGCAAAGGAAAAGGTCGTGTGTATATGTCTAATTGATCAAAAGAGGATTGAGAGGTTTGGACTTCAACATTAACTTCACTATAAATTAAATCTTGGATATGATTTTTTAATTTCATACATTTGGATGTGTGGCGTCCTTTTTGATGCAAGAGCATCCAGTGGTGTAAGGGTAATCCTGCATCACCCAAAAATATATTTCCTTTTTGTTATCTTTTTGGTAGATGTTTTTACATTTCTAGATACCCTTTTCATCGAATAAGAATCCCCAACTCTCAAAACTTCTTTTCTACTTTTTCTGGTCAAACTGTTATTTTTAGTAGGTATGAATTTGAAGGTGTGATGAGGCAAAAATTTATGAGAAGCTTCAAGAAAAAAAATAGACACTTTGGCAAAAGAATCAAGGCAAGATCATTTTCAATTTGAAAGATATTCAAGTTTCAGTTTCCCAAAATTGCCCTAAAAACTCTTCTAAGTCCGGTTTGAGGCACTAAACGGTTCGTATGGGCCCAAAAATAGTTGGAATCGAAAAAGCAGGTTTATAGCACATTCTACACTCCAAGACCTTTCCAACAATTCAAATGGTGCATCAAACGGAATCCCAAATCAAAATTTATGGCCTCTAGAAGTCGGTAAATTTTTGAAAAATTGTCAATTTTTGAACTGGGACTCAATTTCTGAATTTCAAATTTTAAATTTCGATGCCCAACCGCGTACATTCAAAATTTAAATTGTATTTTTTGCTCCAAGCCGGAAAAAGGCTATTTAGGACTCATTTTGGAATTCTAGGGGGGATTGGAATAGAGGAAATTGTATTGGGAAAGGGTGAATTTCTTTTTAGAAATAGTAAATGTTGCATGTATTGCAGCTTGTGAGGATTCGATCCTCTAGAATGTAATTTCTTTGTAACGAGAACATATTTCCAATAAATAATAATAATTCTATTGTTGCCTCTATTGTGTGCTTTTTTGAGTCTCAGGTTGTGACTCTCATCACTTTTCACCTATAGTATTCAAAATATTCATCATCTTTGTACCATGCGACTTTATGTTAATTTTCATAAAACTATTTATCATTAGAAATTAAATCAAGTAATCTTGGGAAAGTTCATAAAAAAACACTTATATGGGTTCCCCAAAAGGGGTGTATTTGCATTTGGGTTGATTGTTTTTCCTAGGCTTTCCTTGAAGTATTGTGATGCTATGTTGAATATTTTGTTATTGGAATTTGTTTTCATAATGTGATGGTGTTTGTTATTGTATTTTTTTAACATGTTTTGCTTCTATTACACCATCATTAACAACATTATTATTTTTGTACCAAGTGAGATTTATCATTAGATTGGTTGTTGTTGTCTTAATTAATTTTTTACTTGCAATTGAGTTTGTTATTACTCTACGAGCAACTCTTATTTTTCTTCTTACTAATCTTTCCAATAAAATTGAGTGCATTAAAAATACTTTTAAGGATAATTTTCTTTTGACCAAAAATTTTGCTTACCTAAACCTTTAATTTATTTAGTAAAGGTCTCATTTTATACATCTTTAGTAATTCAAAAAGTTGGCATTGTTCAATTAATGGTTTATTGGAAAAATATTCATTGATTTTTTTTGAAGCCACAACCAAAAATTTCATGATGACCTCTTTCCTTCAATACTTTCTATTATGTTCTCATTAATTTCAAGTAACCATGTTGGGGTTCTAGAATGTCTTACAATTTTATCAGGTTCATTAGAAAATGATGGATGTAGAATTTCATTTTCTTCTTTAGAAAGGTCCTCTCTTCTTATATAATTTGGAGATACATTGATTTTCATTATTTCATGTGTGTTATCAACTTTGTTAATGTTATGAACAAGTGAATGATGGAGTACAATTTCAATATCATGGGGTTTCTATCCATATTCTT
>VDFB02265748.1:44290-77116 GCA_007258455.2 Sequoia sempervirens
ACTTAGCTTTAAATATGTTCTTACCTCCATCTTCCTCTTTCAGCCTATAAACCCATTTTTTTGGTAAATCCTTTTTAGCTATAGACAACTTACATAATTCCTAAGTTTGATTTTTCAGCAAGGAGTCTATTTCTTCTTTCATTGCAAGCTCCTACTGAACCTTTGTATCCACCCGCATAGCTTCATCATACTCTTTTGGTTCACCAACATCTGTTAACAAAATATAATACAAAGAGGGAGAAACCTTTTAGGAGGTCTACTTAGCCTTGTTGACGGTCTGACATTCATTAGAGTTTGTGGTATTTCTTGTTGTTGTTCTGCGAGCATGAGGAACTACTAGAACATCACTATCTGGAGTATCATCCAACACCACAAAATCTTTTTCTTTCTTCTCATGCTACTACAACTGATCTTTTTACAACACCTTCTCATTGAATACATCCCTGCTTCTCACAATTTTTAGATTATCAATATCCCAAAGCCTATAACCAAATTCATCAATGCCATATCCAACAAAGATACATTTTTTTTATTTTGCATACAACTTGGTTCTATTTTCAAAATCTACGTGTGCAAATGTTTCACATCCAAAGGTTTTGAGAAAAGAATAACTCACCTTTTTACCTGTCCATGGCTTCCTCTGGAATACCACAACCCAAAAGGAACTAAAGGAACTCAATTAATTAAATATACAACGGTATTGACAGCCTCTGCCCACATGTTTAAAGGCAGCCCAACATGAAATCTCATGCTCCTTGCATGCTCCATTATTGTCCTATTCATGTGCTCAGCCACTCCATTTTCTTGTGGATTCCCTGGAACTATTTTTTGCCTACGAATTCCATTAAAGGAACAATAATCCTCAAATTATTTGCTGCAATACTCACCACCATTATCAGATCTGAGACATTTTAATCTTTTTCCTATCTCATTCTCAACCAAGCTTCTCCATTTCTTAAATGTTTCAAATACATCATTTTTTTGTCTTAGGAAATAAATCCAAACCTTCCTAGTTGCATCATCTATGAATGTAACATAATACTGAGAGCCATCGAAAGAACATACCTGAGCTGGTCCCCATACATTTGTATGCACAAGCTCCAACTTTTCATCTTTCTTTTTCTTCCCATTCTTGAGAAAACTAACTCTCTTTTGTTTGCCATACACACAACTTTCACAAAAATCCATATTAATACATTTCAGACCTAGTAAAAATTTCTTAGAATGAAGTACTTTCATACCTTTTTCACTCATATTCCCAAGTCTATTATGCCATAGTATTATCTCAGAACCTGCAACAACTATTTTAGTCTCTTCTTGCAAACCCACAACAACTATTCCTGAACCTGTTTTTTTTTTCTCTGCAACAACTGAAGTAGAAGGAACAATATGACTTGTACAAATATATAAGGTGCCTACTTTCACACCTTTTGCTACTATTAAGGCACCTATTGAAACCTTCCAATTTTTATCACTGAAACTAACTATGCAACCTTCATCAGCTAGCTGCCCTATTGAAATTAAATTCCTACTCAACCTTGGAACGTTCCTTACCTCTTGTAGTAGCCAATGATTCCCATTCCGCAACTTAATATTAATTCTTCCCTTTCCAACAATTTTTCAGGGTTCGTTATCTCCTAAATAAACCAACCCAAAATCCCCTTGGACATAATCAAGAAAATAACGTTTATGGGGTGTAGCATGAAATGAGGCCCCTGAATCTAAAACCCATGAATCATCAACATTATATAGGGAAAGAATCAAAGCACCATCTTCAGATTTATTACTTACCACATTTGTCTCCTTATTGCCTTCTTGTTTGTCTCCTTTATTCTTCCAAGACTAGCAATATTTCTTCAAATGACTTAGTTTCCCATAGTACCAACAATCCTTCTATCCTCTGGATTGGAACCTCTTGTCCTTTAATTTTCCTCGTGACTTCCCATGACCTCTAGAACCTTTTCCTCTCTTCTTTGATCTACCCCTACTTTCTACATTCAAAACACTACTTGATGTGGATCCACTTAAACTTTTCCTATGAATTTCCTCACTCAGAATAACACCAACAACATAATCAAATTTCAGGGTATTTGAACCATAAGTAGAGTTACTAACTGCCATTACCAAACTATTCCAACTTTTAGGCAAAGAACATAATAATGAGAGAGCTCTAAATTTTTCATCAAATTTTACATTTACAGAAGTCAATTGACTGGTAATTGTATTAAACTCATTTAAATGATTTGTCATAGATCCACCTTCAATCATTTTTAGATTAAACAAATGCTTCATGAGAAATACCTTATTTGAGGCTAAGGGTTTTTCATACAATTTAGCCAAAGCTTTCATCAATTCATCTATTGTCTTTGTTTCTATTATATTGAATACCACAGATGGTGCCAAGCACAACCGAATGGTTCCCAGTGCTTTTATGTCCAAAAGATTCCAATCCTCATTAGGCATTGTTGTCGGTTTCTTGGCTATTCCTTCCAATGACCTCCATAAATCCTATTGATAGAGATAATCCTCCATTTGCATCTTCCATAACTGATAGTTCTACCCATTGAATTTATCTACCTTCAATTTACCCTCTTCTTCCATTTCTCCCACTTAACCATGAGACCTTCCTGCAGATGATAATTGAACACAACCCACTCAGATACCACTTGTTAGGAATTGCATGTAGAAGATATCTTGAAATTAAATGCAGATAAATATTAAACATAGGAATGAAAAATAAACAGAAATAATAATAGCAAGAGACAATTTTTAACGTGGTTCACCCAAACTCGGGCTACATCCACCAACAGAGAGTCCAATATTATTATCCAGCAAATTGAATCGATTACAACCAACAATCCTTGCAACTCAATTCAACTGCAAATGCTACAATACAATATCAACGAAAACCCTAACTCTTAGCCATTTTTATCAAGACTTATGTCAGTTACAAAATAGGGTTTTTTATGTTGGCCAATAGAAAAATAACTCTTGACACCTTTATAAAATAATAAAAGTTGTGTGAGGTTTCGGGGGCACTACCCTCAAGACCCCGCGGGGGCGCTGCCCCTCGACCCCGCCTTGTGTTGCAATAGGGACCCCACAAGGGGCACTACCCCTTGACCCCATCTTGGGGGCGCAACCCCCAAACCCCCGTTAAATCATTTGGGGGGAAACCACAACAATAAAAGTGGGGGAAATTTAACCTCTGAGTCTGATTAGGCTCCATATAACAACACCATCTAGCCTTAGACCCTTCATTAGTGCAAGACATTAATTCTAGGTGTCCAAGGATGTGATTAATAATTAAAAGTCTAATTTATCAAGCTAGGATCATATTTTCCCCACCACTCAAATTTTCTAACAATTATATTTTGGAGGCAGTAGTGTCTCTGAGGAATGTTGATTGTCACCATGTCACACTTTATTGTCAGTGGAAAATTATATTTTTATCTTAAACAGAGGCTCAAAATCTGATTTGATGGTTCCCTTTTTCTAAGCAACCTTAATGGTTTAGACCAAAAGGATATTATGAACATGCCTACACTTGGGCCCATAAGTAGATCAAGTAAGAGCAAATAGTAGGTTGATTGTTGCAATTGGAGGTCCAAAATGAAGGAATTTTTTTATTCTTGATTACTTTAATAGGTTTATCACTATTTAGATGTTAAAGGTAGTTAATGGAGATAAATGTTTGTTGTTGATAGAGTAATATGGTAGCAATGGGGTTGTTTTAGTTACATCAGGCTCCCCAAATATGCAATAGTCCCAATATGTTGAAAATAATAATATGGTGATCCTCTTTTAATGTTGATGATGTTGAAAATAATATGTTCAAGGCTATGATTTTTACTCTACCATAAAAAAGACATATATATGCTTAAATAGAGCCAAATTAAATCTTAGGTAAGATGTTCCTATGGAACAATCCAACTGAGTTATTTTTGGTATTCTTATTCTCCTCTTTGCAATGTTGAGTTTCACATTTGTTCACTTTATTTTTTATCATTGCTAGTTCAAAGCATAATTGGAGTTTAGGTAATGAAAAGGTAAAGGTAAAATTCCTGCAATCGGTTCCCAACTAAGCATAGACAACATGGACAATATATATAATGGAAGCATGTCCTTGTGTAGTATTTGGTGTATACAATATGTTAATATTAAGGATACCATATAAATCTCTACTTTATTGATAAAAAAAACTAATATTTTTGAGCCCTAGGTGACTGCCAACAAGATTGAATATAAATAAACATATAATGTAGAGATTTAATAGTTTAAACAAGTAAAAATGAAACCTTTGAGGGTGGTCTTTCCTTGTATGGGCATAATACTTTTCTCGTGCCTTCCCAACACCACTTTTGGGCTCTTATGTTGATACTTTTTCCCTTCATGCCTCTATTTCTCCCACACTTCTACTTCTCTTCTCCTCTCAAACCTATCTCTTTCGTCATTACAACATGTTTTTGCCAATCTTTTCTCGTATCAACATAAGAGCCCAAAAGTGGTGTTGGGAAGACAAGAGAAAATTATTATGCCTTTGTTTCTCCCACACTTCTACTTCTCTTCTCCTCTCAAACCTATCTCTTTCGTCATTACAACAACATGTTTTTTCCAATGAAGGGTTGTAGGGTTTTTAAGGTGAGTTGTTTGTCCATTTTTCCTAGGTGCCTGACATTCTAGGTGCTTCTAAAACATGGATGCTATACATTATAATGGCATAGTAGTTACCTCATTTGGGTGCCCCTCTCCTCACAAATGAGGGTTATCTGTGGCATGACGGACATGAAAGCTACCCTCCCACTCTCATTGAAACCTACAACTTCCTACTTCCCATGATTCATTTATTTCCCTTAGCTTTTCTTTGGCTCTTGTCTTAAATTTTATTTCTCTTTTATTTCACTCACATTTTCCCTTATTTTTAATTTATATTTTCTTTCAAATTCTTTTCTTATGTTTTTTTTATTTGTTTGTTTATTTTATATCCAAATGGTGAGGTATGTGTTTAAATTGGTCAATCTTATTTTATTTTTTATTTTCTTTTGAGTCATCTTAGGGATTAATTCAAAAAATGTTCATAAGGAATAAAAGGTTCACCCATTATTAAGGTGAAGAAACTTACACAAGTCAAGCACTACTAATAGCATGACGAATAAACTCTCAATTTGGGTGGAGTAACTAGAGTGAATCGACTTATACTAGTCAAACTAGGTTACTAATTTGGAGGTCCATTCTCGAAATAAGTTGTCAGGTCTACTTTTTATTGCACCCCGAGCACCTGCAAAACTCATCCACTTCCTCAAACCATTTTCATGGTTATTCTAAAAAAAAACATAGAAATATACCATGCCAAAATTTAAATAACAACATTAAATTCATAATTATCGATTATTTAATAATTATTTCAAATGGCCACTTAAAGTGCTTAAATCTATTATATTAACGCAAAATGAATTCTAGTTTCTATAGGGATGCGACAACGAAATGTTGAAATATATTTTTGAATGGAAGACAATGAGAAAATTTGAAATTCTTAAGTAAATATAATTTTGAGATTTGTTACATAAATGGTAAAAAAAAAAGTTTAACAAATTCTCTAAGTAGAAGAAGACATATGAAGGCTATAGACACCACTTTCAAAGATCAACTATTAGTGAAACAAAAATAAGATCCTTAGTTTGATGAAGTCAAAGCTATTTTAGAAGTTGATCAAATAGATATAATATTTAAAGGATATATTTTTAATAGTGACGAGTTGCTTCAATACCATAATAGAACATATGTTCCTAGTTTTGGAAATCTTAAAAAATTTAACTCTAATTGAAACTTGCACTACTTCCAATTCATAACATCCAAAAGTGAAGAAGATATCTTTAAAGATCTTCCCATCTGATTTTTCTTTCCCAAGGGCTCCAATTTTGTCCGAAGCTTGCCTCCTTTCATATGCTCCTACTTTTGATTATGTTGTACAGGGAAATTGAATTCTTTCTATGTTTAAAATTGATGTTATCTTGGGAATAATTGACATCTCAAGTCAACTTTTTGTTGCTAAAATGGCTGAAACTTCTTATGCTTACCTTTTTTATTGTGAATTGTGTGAATGTCAGTTGACATGCTTATACATTATGTCAGCTAGGAAAGATAGAAGGAATTCTATTTGTAATATTACTTAGTATTTCATCATCCTGGTATGTGATTAACTCCTTGGGAGAGCTGCAAATCCAAGGCCTTGATCCAGTTTAAGTCTAAATAGTACTTTGCTTGGTAATGTTGATATAGAAAATTACACATGGAAATTGTTGGTTTTGTTGTATTACGGCTAGCTTTCATTTGATCTAGTGATGCTCCCTTTGCATTACTTTTGAAGTAGTAAGCTTTCATACACATTAATGACTCTACATCAATTGTTTATTTCGCTCATGCGAAGGGCTTATTTATGGATTGCTTTGCTTCCTTCTCTATTCAGAAGTTGGCTTTCTTTTACTACCACTTTGAGCCACAACAAAGAAATCATGCATAATCTTTTTCAGAGTTTATATTCCACCAAGGTACCTAGAAATAAGGGATGATAGACCATTCTCATTTGAAAAGCTCAGGTGAACTTGCATCTTAGAATGCAATCCGGTGGAAGATTCAATTTGAACTGTCTTGGGGTATGACTGGTTGGACTTCCATGCAATGTCTTTTCCTAATGAGGTTGCTTCTCGTTTTGTGTCTAACTTGATGGATGTGCTTTGGTGTAGTGAAATGGTGAAATTTCTCGTAGGCTCTTACATTCTTCCACATGTTTGCCCTCTCCCTATTTTTCCAAATGCTTTGGATAATTATGATATTTTGAAGGGCTCCAATCTTGTGGGTGGCATCACTTGCTGTCAACTCCAATCTTGTGGGTGACATCATTTGTCGTCAATTTCTAATTTCTGATCATTCCAACACTGCTCTTCTTAATACCATGGCTAACAGTTTAATGGATGATTACTCTTATGACTTTATATACAACATCCATAGACTCAAGCCTCGATTGGGGCACACTATTTCAAATATGTTGTTAGACTTGTTTGATTCAGTGCAATTTCTAATAAAGCATGTTCTCACATGTGCACACCCAATTCCTCACTTCCCACCTCCTACTGATTTGGAATCTTTAGAGGAAAGTGACATCTACTCTTGAGGATAGCTCGTGGTTCTCTCATTTCTCTCAGATCTGAACATTTGTTTTCCTCCTTTTGCAGTTCGATTTTTGCTCTTATTATCTTCAACAACGGGTTTTTTCCACCTTCTGTGCTTGATGGTTCAACTTCTTTTGCATGGCTCGGCTCTTTTGATTTGGCTCCCCAGTTACTGGGGTTTTTGGTTTCCCTTCTCAAAATGTAATTTTGCTATCTAGCTTACAATTTCACTAGCTTTTTTAATACAATGTATCACTCGTCAACCCATGGAGGGGAATTTTTTTTTCTTGGTTCACGGGCCATTTCTATAATATTTCCCATGTATTTGACCTCTGCAAAAGATCACTATGGAAAACTTTGTTCTTTTTGTGCTATATTGTTCTTGTCTAATACTTCATGTAATCCTCTTTTTCATTAATAAATGTTTGTGGCTATGCCACTTTTTTTTCATTTAAAAAAAGATATCTTAGATCTTAAGAAGATATACTTCTGGTGAAAAATAAACAAAACATAAGTACTCTTTGCAGTAAAGTGTTTAGAGTGTTGAAAAGCTAAAGTAAAACATAGTCACCCAGTTGGATTGATATATCCCAATGACATACCACATCATAAATTAAAAGTTATTAGTATGGATTTAATACAAGGGTTGCCAATATCATTATATAGACATACTACAATATTGGTAGTAGTGGAAAAATTTACTAAAGTAGCTCATTTTAAGCAGGAAACCTTACATGTCTATATAATATTCATGTTGTAAAAGAAATATTCATAAAAGAAATATTCATGTTGCATGAAGTACTTGAAAGATCATATTAGATAAGAATGTTAGGTTCATATCAATATTTTGAACCACTTGCACTTAGCTTTGGTATATAAAATTTAGTTTAGCATATCAACTTTAAGAAGATGGAAAAAATAGAAAGAAATAATCAAATAGTTGAATATATTTTACGTGTGTATTGTATGGATCAACAATTAAAGTGGGAAGAATATTTTCCACTAGTAGTGTTTTCCTATAATAACTCTTCTTAAGCTACCTTGAAATAAACCAATTTGAAGCATTATATGGAAGAAAGTGTTAAATACCTTTGAGTTGGAATAATCTAAATAATAGAGTTGTAATTAGTCTTTAAATTTTAAATGATATGGAAACTTCATCTATAGATGAGAAAATGCAGATTTCGTGACTTGACAACTTGTAGGGTTTAAGTGCAAGAATGAACAAATAGCCTTTAATCTTCCTCCAACTCACATTAGATCTATAACTTGCACACAAAAAAAGAGGGGAAGGGTTGTGCTATATAGGGGCTTGCCTCAGTCAAACCTTGTGTTGGTATTTCTACCTCCACAATGGCAACATTGATGATAAAAGAGTACATCCTTTTGAGGAATAAAGGATAAATGTTAAACAAGAAATGAATTGACAATTTGCTACAACTCACCACTTAGATTTGATCTCCTTGATGGAATAAGGTTGCACTCATCGCCTTCAAGGATCAATTGTTGCTTGATTTGATTTGATTTGAAGACCTACAAGTGTTAGTGCTAAAAAATGAAATGCATGCAAAAGATGAAAAAACTCATAAAAAAATTGACATGATGCTTGAATGACACAATGTTGTCATAATTCTAAAAATTCTACTCTTGACTGCTCTTGAATTGTTTTTTGAAGTATAGTAATTGCTCTCCAATATTGCTTGTTCATTCAAATGTTGAAAATACTATGTATTTATATACAATTCTTCTAATTTCCCAAAAGTTAAATCTTGATAGCTGATAATCAAAATTGGAATTTTAAATAATAAATTCTTGACATTGACATATTTAAACTTGGAGCCAAAATAGGCAGTCTAGGGCACCTTGCACCCAAGATTGGATTCCTACTTTTTTGGGATCCAAAGTGTTGGGGGTAAAATATTAAGTGCCTACTTTGATTTCCCATGTTAGATTTTTTGATAAATATTTTACAATGAGGAACTAAAAGCACAAGGAAATTAAATGTATAATTAGGTCCAAGCACATAGGGGGGAGAAAAACCTAGTGTGAAATTAAGGGTGAGAATGTACGATGCTACATTATCAATGAGAAGAACATGAATGCACTTATCATATTTAACGTCAAGACATTCGTGAGTAGTAACCACATCTCCCATAAAAATCATGTTTGAATACACAACCTTGTTCATTCTACTCTTATCTATAAGATTAATGCAAGTAATATCCTCGATAAGTTAAGACATCAATCTCCAATTATTGAGAAGAAAAGTAAACACTTCCTTCCATGCAATAAACTTATTTCATTATCTAGCCCAACATGAAACAAAGTGACCTAATTTTATCACCAACTCCCTTATAGTTTCATTCTCATCATCTCAAAACTATCCAAACTTCAATGTAAAAGAAAATTTAACATTAATCTCTAAATAGAGTAATTTTCTATTAATAGAATGATTAGATTTGTGCATAACTATTAATACCAGATGAGAGGGAAATATGCTTCATAATATATATAAGAGGGAAACAATCCAAAATAGTCATGTAATTGACTGAACCAACAATGATTCAATGAACACAAACCTTCAATTTTTATATGGTCTTTTTGGCCTAATCATTTAAAAAGCCTTTATTTCCCTATCAAACACTTCCAATTATTGATTCCAAAATTTATTTATATGTAGAATAAGGAAAATGAATATGATTTTAGGAATTATGATATTGTCCATATCATGGTTATGGGTAGTAAGAACACCAATTTTGCTCTACAATTCTTAGATTACCAAGAACCTAAAATCTTATGTATTGAGTTCCCTATCCAAGTCTATGGCTTCTTGGTTGTTGGGTTTGAACAAGTCTCACAACAATATTTTACGAGAACCTCTTTTTGCATGTCCTCCACCAAGTTCGCTAAAACAAATCTCCATCACACCAATCTTCATTCCATTGTCATCATGCACATGGCTAAAACAAATCTCCATCATGCCAATCTTCATGCCATTGTCATCATGCACATGGCTAAAATGAATCTCCATCATGCCATTTTCATCATTCATAGGGCTAAAACAAAATTCCATCATGCCATTTTCATCATTCACATGGCTAAAATGAATCTCTCACTCCAATCTTCATGTCATTTTCATCATTCGTAAGACTAAAACAACACGCCAATCTTCACACCATTTTCATCATTCACATGGCTAAAATGAATCTCTCACACTAATCTTCATGATATTTTCATCATTCATATGGCTAAAACAAATCTCCATCACTCCAATATTCATGCCATTTTCATCATTCATAGGGCTAAAATGAATCTCTATCACATCAATCTTCATGCCATTTTCATCATTCACATGGCTAAAACGAATCTCCATCACACCAATCTTCACACCATTTTCATCATTAAAAGGGCTAAAATAAATCTCCATCATGCCAATCTTCACACCATTTTCATCATTAAAAGGGCTAAAATAAATCTCCATCATGCCAATCTTCACACCATTTTCATCATTCACATGGCTAAAATGAATCTCCATTACTCTAATTTTCATGCCATTTTCATCACTCATAAGGCTAAAACGAATCTCCATCACACCAATCTTCATGCCATTTTCATCATTCACAAAAACGAATCTCCATCATGCCAATTTTCATGCCATTTTCATCATTCATAGGGCTAAAACAAATCTTCGTCACACCATTTTCACACCAATCTTCACACCATTTTCTTCATTCACATAGCTAAAACGAATGTCCATCATGCCAATATTCACACCATTTTTGTCATTCATAGGGCTAAAATAAATCTCCATCACACCAATCTTCACACTATTTTCTTCATTCATAGGCACAAATTTTAGTGGCTCTGATACCAAATGAAGGTGAATAGTAGATTGATTTATTCGATGGTTTGTAGATACATTAGTAAAAGGAGAAGATGCGCAATTAATAGTTGAGTAATTGTGGCAGTATAATTGCATAAAGTGTAAATACATAAGGTTGTATAATTTAGTAATGTAATATGCCAACAAAGAATAGAGTATTGCAACAAAATAATAGACCAATTTAAATTTTAGTGGGATCAATATGATAAAGAAATATCAGACGGGAAAATTCTAATGAGATGCAATGATTATACCACAATTATTCTAAAACTTGTTTAAAATAATACTATATGAATTTTACTTATATGCATTATGATGATGCATAACTTAAGGGGGGCATATAACATAACCCCTTCATTCTAGTACTCTTAAAAACTTTATAATTAATAATTTATTTTTAAAATATTTTAGATTAAAATGGAATTAGTTTTAAAAATGGTAAAATTAAATATTGATAATCAGTCCTAAAAATGGTAAATGATTAAATATTGATAAATTAAATAAATAATGATAAAATTTAAATATTTAAATATTATTATAATTGAAAAATACTTTAAATTAAAATAGTGGATCAACATTTAAGTGGAAAAAAAAAATTATTTTCATGAGAAAAATATTTACAAAAAAAATAAGCTACTCTTCATAGTATTGAAATTTTCTTGAATTAAATTTAAAGATTTTTTTAATTATCTTGAAAATATTTTAGAAATTAAATATTAAAAGAAAAGAATTAAATAATATTTAATTGATTATTTTATTTTTTAATTAATGTTGAAAATTATTTTAGATAATTAAAATAAATTTTAAAAAATAATTGAAAGAAAACATTGAGAGAAGAATATAAATAAAGGAGGAAACAAAGAGAAAACCACTAGGAATTTGCTACGAGAGGAATAAATAGAAGTTCTTTTATACACAAAGTGAACATTATTGAAGCTTTTTTATACACACACTCCACACAAAGTGTAAATCGAAGTTCTTTCCAACAAATAAATCCCAAAATTCCAACATGTGCACATGTAATAAATGCCAAAGTTAATTCAAACAAGCATCAAATAAAGTAAATGCAAAATTAACTTTCAAACAAACACAAACAAACAAACAAACAAATAAAATTTAATTCCTAACACACTTCACACAAAGTAAATGCCAAAGTTACATATTGCACATGGAATTTTCTCAAACACGAGAAATTTTAAACATGCCACACAAAGTGAATGTCAAAGTTAATTCAAAGACACTTCATGCAAAGTGAATGCCAAAGTTATTTCAAATACAAATAAATACCACACAAAGAGAATGTCAAATTAATTTTCAAACACAACAAATAGAGTTTGTTCAATCATGACAGAGTTAAAACATACACAACAAAAAATGAATGTCAATAATAATTCAAACACACACAAAGTAAATTTCAAAATCAACTTTCAAACACACGAACACAATTCATATAAAATAATTTTCAAAGTTACAATACATTTCACAAAACAAAAAATGAACACATGGCATAGTTTAACCTCACATGAAATTAAGCATACAAATTTGTTCAAACAATTGGATTTTATTCAAACATACCAAATTTAAACATGTTTCAAAAAAAAACTTCAACACACAAAATAAACACAACACATGGAGTTTTTTCAATCATGACAAAGTTAAAAAACATAAACAACAAAAAATGAATGTCAATAATAATTCAAACACACACAAAGTAAATTTCAAAATTAACTTTCAAAGTTATAGTACATTTCACAAAAGAAAAAAATGAACACATGACATAGTTTAGCCACACATGAAATAAGCATAGAAATTTATTCAAACATACCACATTTAAACATGTTTCACAAAAAAATGCTTCACACACACAAAATAAACACTTAAGTTCAATAATGTCAAAGTACAAATGCACACGAATCCCAAAGTTCAAACACACTCCACACTAAAGTTGAAGCATTTTTAATTTCACTTAGTTCACTTCACACAAATTGAATGTAAAAGTTCAAATATATATATATTTCACACAATATTTTTTAATTTCACACATAGTATTTTCAAACACACACTTCACACATTTACAAAGTAAATGCTAAAGTTTAAAGATACATTAAGTTAGTTCAAACATACCAAAGTACAAACACACTATAGTGAACACATGCCTAATTTAAAAATGTTTCACAAAAAGTTACTTCAACTACACAAAGTAAAATGTGAATGTCAAAGTTCAAACACACTTCACACTAAAGTTCAAAGTTAGTACTCAAAGAATAAAGTGAGTATCAAAGTTAGTACTCTCTCCATACAAAGTTAGTACTCTCTCCATACAAAGTGAATGTGAAAGTTCAAACATACACATGCCAAAATACAAATACAATTGAAGTGGTTGCCAATGTTAAAACGTATTTCACACAAAGTTTTTTCAACACACACTTCAAACATATATTATGCAAATGCTAAGTTTAAACACACACATGCCATAGTAAAAACACAACAAAATGGTTGTCAAAGTTGAAACATATTTCACACAATATTTGTTCATTTCACACATAGTGTTTTCAAACACACACTTCACACATACAAAGTAAATGCTAAAGTTTAAAGATACATTTAAGTTAGTTCAAATATACCAAACTACAAACACACTAAACACACACATGCCATAGGAAAAACACAACAAAATGGTTGTCAAAGTTGAAACACGTTTCACACAATATTTGTTCATTTCACACAGTGTTTTCAAACACACACTTCACACATATACAAAGTAAATGCTAAACTTTAAAGATACATTTAAGTTAGTTCAAATATACCAAACTACAAACACACTAAAGTGAACACATACCTAATTTAAAAATGCTTCACAAAAAGTTACTTCAACTACACACAAAGTAAACACTTAAAAGTTCAAACATGTCAATATACGAACACACAACAAAATGTGAATGCTAAAGTTCAAACACACTTCACACTAAAATTCAAACATATACCATAAAGTGAGCATCAAAGTTAGTACTCTCTTCATACAAAGTGAATGTGAATGTTCAAACATACACATGTCAAAATACAAATACAATTGAAGTGGTTGCCATTGTTAAAACGTATTTCACACAAAGTTTGTTCAAACACACACTTTAAACATATATTATGCAAATGCTAAAGTTTAAACACACACATGCCATAGTAAAAACACAACAAAATGGTTGTCACAGTTGAAACACATTTCACACATAATGTTTTCAAACACACACTTCACACATATATTATGCAAATGCTAAAGTTTAAACACACACATGCCATAGTAAAAACACAACAAAATGGTTGTCACAGTTGAAACACATTTCACACATAGTGTTTTCAAACACACACTTCACACATATACAAAGCAAATGCTAAACTTTAAAGATACATTAAGTTAGTTCAAATATACCAAACTACAAACACACTAAAGTGAACACATACCTAATTTAAAAATGCTTCACAAAAAGTTACTTCAACTACACACAAAGTAAACACTTTAAAAGTTCAAACATGTCAATATATGAACACACAAAATGTGAATGTCAAAGTTCAAACACACTTCACACTAAAATTCAAACATGTCAAAATATGAACACACAAAATGTGAATGTCAAAGTTCAAACATATACCATAAAGTGAGCATCAAAGTTAGTACTCTCTTCCTACAAAGTGAATGTGAAAGTTCAAACATACACATGTCAAAATACAAATACAATTGAAGTGGTTGCCACTGTTAAAACGTATTTCACACAAAGTTTGTTCAAACACACACTTCAAACATATATTATGCAAATGCTAAAGTTTAAGCACACATGCCATAGTAAAAACACAACAAAATGGAAGTGGTTGCCACTATTAAAACGTATTTCACACAAAGTTTGTTCAAACACACACTTCAAACATATATTATGCAAATGCTAAAGTTTAAGCACACATGCCATAGTAAAAACACAACAAAATGGTTGTCACAATTGAAACACATTTCACACAATATTTGTTCATTTCACACATAGTATTTTCAAACACACACTTCACAAATATACAAAGTAAATGCTAAAATTTTAAGAAACATTAAGTTAGTTCAAATTTACCAAACTACAAACACACTAAAGTGAACACATATCTAATTTAAAAACACTTCACAAAAAGTTACTTCAACTACACACAAACCAAACAATTTAAAAGTTCAAACGTGTCAAAATACGAACACACAAAATGTGAATGTTTAAAGTTCAAACACACTTCACACAAAAGTTCAAACATCATACAAAGTAAATGTGAAAGTTCAAACATACACACATATCAAAGTACAAATACAATTGAAGTGGTTGCCAATATCAAAATGTATTTCACACAAAGTTTGTTCAAACACACACTTCAAACATATATTAAACAAATGCTAAAGTTTAAACATTGACATAAGTGAATGTGAAAGAACTCAAAGACATTGACATAAGCGAATGTGAAAAAACTCAAAGACACTTTATGCAACATTAATTCACTTCACACATATTTTGTTCAAACATATATAGTACACCTTTTACATACAAAAATAAATTTGTAAGTTCAAAATATAAACACATGCCATACAATTAGTTCAACCAACATAAAGTAAACATTGAAGTTCAACACACACAAAGTAAATGGGAAAATTAAAACAAATTTCACACAAAATTAGTTCAACCATGCATTAAGTAAACACAACATTTAGCTCAAACACACACTTCATATAAACATTAAATGCAAACAAAGTGACTACCAAAGTGCCAAAGTTCAAACATACAAATTAAAGCACAATAAACAATAAATAATCAATGTTCAAACACACACTACACACAAACACTTAATGAATTCCCAAATTAAAGCACACTAAACAAACATGTTTAAATTGCAACCTTCTAATAACATAACACTAATTATTACAATATTACCAAATTACATTATAATTAGAAGATATTATAATACTTAAATATTGAACTACAACAAAAATGTCAAATCATTAACTATGATGAAATATGAAAATTATTTTTTTCTACAATAAAAAATAATATAAAAACCAACATAAAGACACTAGACTGAAAAGAATGGCCATGGGCAATGACCATTCCCTGCAGCCTTGGGGAGAGGGCCAATTCAACCCCTCCCAAATAATTTTTTTTATTAAACAACAAGTCCATTTACATATCAATTTACAAATTAATTGATAAATTACAATTTACTTTGAATTGACTACAATAACAATTAAAAACTTCTAGGTGTCACTCTACAGAAATTCCAGCATCCCATGTTTCCAATGTACCAGGAATACTTGATCATAGGTCTCGAATACTTTCCCTATTCCCTACACATAAATTCATTACAAAGTAGTGATGGATGTTAAATAGGTCATAATTCTAAGTACTTTTGTAATGCACATGGTAGTTCGATTCATGTGTCTACTTGTATGGGCTAAAATAAAAAAAAAAAAAAAAGGTCTTCTATGGACTACCTCATAATCCCATTGGGTTTGTGATTAGCTTTCTGCCCTTCCTGAACTGCCTGCACTGAAGAATCTATCTACATTTTTGTAAAGAGGGTTGGAGCTCAAAACAATTTTTCCGTTGGATGAACAAGAAGTAGGGGTCTACAAACAGGCCGATGGTGATAAGAATGTTAATTGAACACAATTCAATTGTGCATTAGACTGTTTGCATTTACCAAAATTCAAAGAATTGATGTTCCACCAGCTACATAGAATTCGACGAATTAATGATATCAATGAAGAACATGCTAATATCCTGACTAAAATAGTTCTCGCAAATCATTAGCTACTAAAATAGTTATCATTTTCTTTGACCATAACATCATAGTTTTCCCATCAAATATGGGTGGCTGCAGCCAACTCTTAACCTCTGTTCCAGTCATGCTAGAAACTCAAAATACAAAACTCTAATGTCCAATATAAACTAAACCTTTGTGGCCAGTCCATCGTTGTTCTGGGTGGCTTGTTTCCAATAATGGTATATGTTAACAATCTTCAGGATAGGACAACTGAGAACAAACCTAACTTTGTAATTCAAGTAACTTAATAAACCATAGAAAATATATTTTTTGGTGTCCCAAAAAGCATTGACCTCTTGATGAGGGTCCCAGTCAGTCAGGACACAAAGATTTTCAGCTATCTAAAGATTTTCAGTGAACAAGAGAAAGTAATAGTTTGAGTCACCCATAACATAATTTATTAAACCATCTATTGCATAGAAAAGGTAGTTGCAACAGTCAAAATCAGAGATATTGAAGCAAAGCACAAGTTCATTTCTTTGACTGAATCAACCCGACATGGCAGCATAATGCCTTTCCAAGTTCTTCATAGTAGATAAAATAAATGAATCTTTTGAAATTGATTGACGGTAATGATAAAATAAATGAATCTTTGAAATCGATTGACGGCAATGATGAAATGTATAGCCATTTGGAATAAGAGATTATACATGCAAGGTCTTAATAGACATATATTAATAATGGGATTGTCAAACTAAAAGTAAATACTAAATTTGACTTTCACATGTTAAAAACAATATTAAAAGGTTTACATGTCTGTCCTAACAATAAAGACATGAAAATCACCCAATGCCTGCTGCCATAGACAAATAGCAGCTATAATCTTTATAAGCTCATAGCACTTAAATCATTGATCCCATTACAATTTTAGGGTTCTTATCAAATAAAAGAGACTATAAACTTAAACCCATTTCCTTTTTTGAGGTTAACTACAACCATTCAGGGGTACCTATTGGTTAAGGCAAAACAAAGGGCACTTTTATGCATACAGTTGAATGCTTAAAAGGGTTCAACAAACGTCCTGTCATGATCAAAACTCCTTAAAACAACTCCTATCCTTCAAATGTAAGAACCAGAACCAGGATATTCTAGAATCATTCCACTTAAGACTTATCAAATGTAAAAAGAAAAATCCTACATACAAGATATCATATTTATGCAGGGCTTTCGAAGTTGTGAGCTCAAAAATCAGTTTTAAATCAAGTAAGTGAAACATGAAAGTAAAGAACTGAGACATGCCTGCATTTTGAGATCTACAATGATGAGACTAAGTTTGAACACAATTTCAGGAAGACACAATCCTAGACATTCAAGCTATAAAGCATAACTATTGAACAGGCCATTTGTTGCCAATATTTTCTGCTAACCATGCCAAGCAGATCAAACAACATGATAAGAAACTAGAAGATGGTGTAACTATTAAGTTTGCTTTTTTAACATCATAGTTTTCTATGACTATTATTCTTACTTTTCTTTTACTAGTCATATTTCATCTCTGATCTTTCATATTTCTATTATATAAGAAACAGGATACCAAGGAATCTAGAGAAGTGTCCATCTTTCATAGATAATTTGAAATTCTTATATGGTAATCGCTAGTGTCCGAACTGTTAGCCTAGTACAGTGATATCTCAAGATTGAATTTATTTTAAAATATTGGGAAGTTCCTTAGCTAAATTTATATTTATTTAATTTTTACTTTTCTTTTACTAGTCATATTTCATCTCTGATCTTTCATATTTCTATTATATAAGAAACAGGATACCAAGGAATCTAGAGAAGTGTCCATCTTTTCACTAGATAATTTGAAATTCTTATATGGTAATCGCTAGTGTCCTGAACTGTTAGCCTAGTACAGTGATATCTCAAGATTGAATTTATTTTAAAATATTGGGAAGTTCCTTAGCTAAATTTATATTTATTTAATTTTTACTTTTCTTTTACTAGTCATATTTCATCTCTGATCTTTCATATTTCTATTATATAAGAAACAGGATACCAAGGAATCTAGAGAAGTGTCCATCTTTTCACTAGATAATTTGAAATTCTTATATGGTAATCGCTAGTGTCCTGAACTGTTAGCCTAGTACAGTGATATCTCAAGATTGAATTTATTTTAAAATATTGGGAAGTTCCTTAGCTAAATTTATATTTATTTAATTTTTAATTTTAAAAAGTGAAAATATCATAAATAAATATTAATTATAAATATTCTTAGATAATTTTTGGGTTTTTTCAGTGTTTAAATCAATTTTTAAATGGTTTCAATATATAAATAAAAGAAATTAATCGCTAGTGTCCTGAACTGTTAGCCTAGTACAGTGATATCTCAAGATTGAATTTATTTTAAAATATTGGGAAGTTCCTTAGCTAAATTTATATTTATTTAATTTTTAAAAAGTGAAAATATCATAAATAAATATTAATTATAAATATTCTTAGATAATTTTTGGGTTTTTTCAGTGTTTAAATCAATTTTTAAATGGTTTCAATATATAAATAAAAGAAATTAATACATTGAACAGATTATAAGAAAAACAACTAAACAAGTAAATTCAAATATATAGAAACTTGAGTATTTCTATAAGTAAAAAAATTAAGTAATCAAAAACATCAAGAACCGAAGGAAATTTGTAATATTTGCCTAAACAATCTTCAAATGCAACTGAACTATATATATTTAAATTTTGATAACATAAAATTATATTTCCACATCAAATGTTACAGTCAGTTAGTGTTCATCTTTTATAGGAATGCACAATATTTTTATATCAAATTCATAGAATCAGATAAATCACAGAATTTAACTCTGATTTAATCCTAATTTTAGAAGTTTTATTATATGAAACCTATAAAAAAAATAATTCACAGAATTTAACACTGATCTAACATTAGTAATTGATAAGGTTTTTATACCAAACCCATAAAATAACCATCTTACTTTGTATGCTAACTAATGGCATTTTCAAACAGAAGAAACCCAATACAAATGCAGTGCAATTTCCACTTCAGAAATTTTACAAGCTATACCTTAAAAGTTAAAACTTAACCCAATTCATATAACTAAAAATGCATGCAGTATACAAGTACCAAAGAAATGCTACCTTCAAATGCACAAACTGATAGAACCATCCTGCTCTCCGAAAAACATTCAAACAAAGAAACACAATATAACTGCAGTATAATATCCAATTCACACATATCCCAAGGTAGACGCCTAAAAACCCTAAATAGAAAAATTAATTTACCATAACGCCTATACCCTTCACACTAAATTCTGGTGTAAAATGCAGTATACTAATCAATCCATATCCATTTCAAGCTATGCTCGAAAAAATATACAGTACACCCAATCCATACTCTCCACAAGCTACAAGTCTCTAAAACCTAAATAGTGAAAACACATATATCCAGTTCCTGCTCATTCATGCTACAATATCTAAAACACCAAACCAATTATTATCCTTAAATTAATGCAATTTAATATATCAAAATAATGTCACCTTCATATTCTACTCCAGATGCTAATAAAATGCCAAGAAAATTCAAAGAGAAAACATCCAAAACAAATTGCACTATAATAGCTAGTTTATACGTATCCTAAACCCTGAAAGAATGCAGTGAACAGTCCAATTTACATACCAGAAACCGCATAAAATATACAATACCCAAAAACATGTACCTTCAATTTCATGGATTAAGCATACTACTCCATATAATATTGAAATGGAAAGCATTATCAAACAAAGCACATCATGAAAAATGCACTACAATACATAAATTCAGAGGCATCCCAATCTGCAATGCCCTAAGCCTATAACCTTGAAAAGAACTGCAGAATAGTACGTAATTTGTATCTCGTCCAAGCTATACTACTAAAAACTCCGAAAAAAAAAATGCAGAATAGTATCCAGTTGATACTTCATCCAAGCTATGCCACGGGAAAAATAATGCAGTACGATAGCCAATTCACAATTATCCCAGCCGAATTTCCTAAATCCCTAAACCCTGAAATATGAAGCCATTCCATAAATATCCCAAGCTACAATATATTATACCCTAAGCCCTGAAAAATGCAGCATCTCTGTTCTGACTTACCCCAAGTTAAAATACCTTAATACCCAAAACCTGTTAAAAATATAACATACTACCCAATTCATATTTATCCCAATCTTGAATACCTGAATCCCCAAACCCTGAAAAGATGCAAGATGATACTCAGTTAATGCTCATCCAAAATCACAATATACCTTAATCTGTGAACCCTGAAAAATTGGAGTCTAATACTCTCTACTTGATACCCATTCGACGCCATTCCATAAATCCCTAAACCCTGAAATATGAAGCCATTTCATAAATATCCCAAGCTAAAATACATTATACCCTAAGCCCTGAAAAATGCAGCATCATACTCTGTTCTGACTTACCCCAAGCTAAAATTCCTTAATGCCCAAAACCTGTTAAAAATAAACATAATACCCAATTCATATTTATCCCAATCTTGAATGCCTGAATCCCCAAACCCTGAAAAGATGCAAGATGATACTCAGGTAATGCTCATCCAAAATCACAATATACCTTAAATCTGTGAACCCTGAAAAGATGGAGTCTAATGCCCTACTGATACCCATTCGAAGCCACTCCATAAATCCCTAAACTCTGAAATATGAAGCCATTCCATAAATATCCCAAGCTACAATACATTATACCCTAAGCCCTGAATAATGCAGCATCATACTCTGTTCTGACTTATCCCAAGCTAAAATACCTTAATGCCCAAAACCTGTTAAAAATTTAACATAATACCCAATTCATATTTATCCCAGTCTTGAATACCTGAATCCCCAAACCCTGGAAAGATGCAAGATGATACTCAGTCAATATTCATCCAAAATCACAATATACCTTAATCTATGAACCTGAAAAAATGGAGTCTAATACCCTACTGGTACCCATTCGAAGCCATTCCATAAATCCCTAAACCCTGAAATATGAAGCCATTCCATAAATATCCCAAGCTACAATACATTATACCCTAAGCCCTGAAAAATGCAGCATCGTACTCTGTTCTTACTTACCCCAAGCTAAAATACCTTAATACCCAAAACCTGTTAAGAATAAACATAATACCCAATTCATATTTATCCCAATCTTGAATACCTGAATCCCCAAACCCTAAAAAGATGCAAGATGGTACTCAGTTAATGCTCATCCAAAATCACAATATACCTTAATCTGTGAACCCTGAAAAAAATGGAGTCTAATACCCTATATTGATACCCATTCGAAGCCAGAATAAACAAAAGAATAACAACACAATGCTTGTTGCTTAAGCCTCAACTCTCACTTCACTAACCGCACATAATTGCTGCTGTTTAAGCAAATTAAGGAAATTCTGGTCAATTTTTAATTTGTAAACCAGTAAAACAGGGGTCAAATTTTCAATACCCAATGCTCAAATCAACAGTAGAGAACTTGACGCGACATTCTTTTAACTATTCTAATTCCATTCAACAAAGACGACAATATTCAATCCATTTTCAACTCCATACAACAAAGAAGACAATATTACCTCTTCATCATCTTCGTTGCTTCCCTCCTATTGCTCATCATACAATCTTGTCAAGACTGCACCTGCTCTTATACACCAAATTCACTTTAGAAAAAACTCAATTATTAGATTTAAACAACCATAATGTGATATAAACTAATAAAGAAGTTTCATAATATGAACAAACCATCATACCTTGCAGACCGCAGAGAATTGCAAACTCCAGATAGGAATGAATGCCTTTCATTTACAGGGCTAGTGTTAGTGTGGTTGCAAGTACAGGAGGTAAAAATAAGAGAAAGGAAAGATCGATAAAAAAAGGGAAAGGAAAGATAACAAGAACATAGGAGCGCTCCATAAAAAATTCAATTCAATGAAAAACAGGAAAAGAAAAAAAAACAGAAAACCCTGCAAGTGCAAACCACAAATGTAATGCTCATTAAAATCCAATTGTATATATAGACAAAGAAAGAGTGGTAATTCTTTGCATTTTAACGGCTAGAAAACTGAAAAAAGCGCCCAAATTCAAACGGAAAGAAAATAAAAGCAAACAGAAAGAAAATAAAATCACAAACAACTGTACATCCAAATTCAAATGGAAAGAAAATATATGTACAGCTGAACATCATATTCTGTATCCAATGCAAATTTGACTAAGGGAGAGGAGCCGATCGTGGGACAGGGTCCCATCGCTTGTATACCTATGGACACCCTGGGCCCATCAGTGGGTAATATTTATACCAATAAAAATTTCAAATTTCCTTTCAAATATGATATGACAGATTCAGTATGTCCTATCATAGGTTGATTTTTTTGTTGTCACCTTCTCAATAGTGGGTGAAGTATGTCCCATCATAGGTTGATTTTTTTGTTGCCACCTTCTCAATAGTGGGTGAATGCAAGTGGACATTTATTTGCCTATTTCACAATATCAAGTGAATGCATAATAATAATCTTATTTCCAAAATATAAATAATATTTGCCACCTTCCCAATAAAAGGTTGTCGTGAAGGGATATTTTATTAACCAAAATATAAGTTTTTTTGCATTAAAAGTGAGTTGACATGTACATAAGACATTGCCAAGTGATTTAATTCCAAATATATTTGAACAAAATACATTTCAACATGTCCCATTTCTCATATTTTTTTTACTATCAACTGGTTCCGGATGTCCATAATAACCAATCTTTTTTTGAATTTGTCTATAAAATTGAAAAACACGAACTCTCAGGCTTACTATGCATTGCACAATTTCATTATAACACTTAATTATCACTCTATTATTTACAAATCCACTAAAAAACAATAATCATAAAAAAAATTTAAAACTGGTTACAATTCAAAAACAAACTTAATATCACTTCAAATCACCAACCAGAAATCCTACGTACCCATTAAGTTATCACTTCTACCATTAATCCATTGAATGCAGATCAAATTCCCTCCCATAATTCAAATTAATCCACTTGCTACCAATTCAAATTCAACAAACCTATTTATGCAAGCAATCCTCATTTGTGCGATGCAAGTTACACATTACAGTTTATTCAAATTTTTCAAATTTCTCACTTTCTGCTGCATGCTCCTGAGTGACGATGACCTCCTCCAGATCGATGCGCTCTCCTCCTTCAGCTCTTTCGGTAAGTCATTTCCATAACCATCCTTTATGCTGTCATCGGCCAGTCTCCCTTTAAGCTTTGTTATGGTAGAAATATTTCCAACCCTTTCGAATACAACATTACCATACATATATATGTTGCACAAAATGATACATATCCACGTATGTTTCCCACAGCCCTATCCATTTTCATGAAACTTACACATTTATCTATATCTGCAATATATATATCCCTGTTCATTTTAATGAAACTTACGCATTTCTCTCCCCCTATATATAATATATTTGCAGAGATAGATAGATACCTAATTTGAATGTAAATGAACAAGGTATAAATTGAATGTACATACCTATATTTGTTGATGAATTGTTCAGTAATATATTAATTTCAAATTAGGTATCTATCTCTGCAAATATATATATAGGAGAGAGATATGCGTAAGTCTCATTAAAATGAACAGGGCCATATATATTGCAGATATAGATAAATGTGTAAGTTTCATGAAAATGGATAGGGCTATGGAAACATATATATATATATATATATATATATATATATATGCAGAGAGATAGATAGATAACCTAATTTGAATGTAAATTAACAAGGTATGTATATTTCTATTTTGCAATTTTGAAATTATTGAACAATGATCAACAAATATAGGTATCTACATTCAATTTATACCTTGTTCATTTACATTCAAATTAGGTATCTATCTCTGCATATATATATATATATATATAAGAGACACAGATAAATTTATATATTATTGTACAGTTCATCACCAAATATAGGTATCTACATTCAATTTATACCTTTTTCATTCACATTCAAATTAAGTATCTATCTATCTTTGCAAAGTGACTGTATGTATGTCCTCATTTACATTGAACCTAATTAGATGCATGCTTTGTTTGTTGTTCAATTAAAGTGACTGTAAATATCGGCCCCTATCCCTTACAGTCAACTGTCATAATGGCTAACTCCTACTTATGTTACTATGTTGTTTGAGAAATGGTATTAACATAAGTAGGACTCAGCCATCATCAAAGTTAGCTGTAAGGGAGATGAGTCGATATTTACGTCACATCAAAACACTCTTGCCCTGCAATGCATGCAGTTAGAACTACTATAAAATCCATGGCAAATACGATGACTTATAAACTATTGGCAAATGCCAAGAATCTAAATTTCATGGCAAATGCCATGAACTTTATACCACTTCACTACATTCTCTGTAGGGCAAAAAAGCTCCTTCATTACTTTGTTTGTTCTTCAATTAAATTGACAATGTATAAGCAGGCTTTCACATACCATGCCCACCATATGTCATATGTCCAAATGTATACCCACCATCAACTCATATTCCTCACATAGCTCCTCTCCCTTTTGTCTATACGTTTGTTCTTTAATTTAACCGACTGTAATTGACAACCCCTCTCCCTTACAGCCAACTGTGATAGCATATGACTCCTACTTGTGTTATAACCATGGAATGAAAGAGCATAAATAACTTGAAACATCAATAAGATAGATATATACATACATATATAGATAGATACATATATATATATAGATAGATACATATATATATATATATATATATATATATATATATTGTAGAGATAGATATATACATACATATATAAAAGTTGCATAATGTCAGCTCGACTGTCAAGGGACGTGGCATAAAAAAATTACTCGATTGGGACACTGATGACATGGACCCCTTGCTCAAAGTTACCCTACCCACCATCGGTTACATTCAACTTAATTAGATGTATGCTTTGTTTGTTCTTCAATTGTACTGACAGTATGCGAAGAATATCTCAAACAACATTATGAAACATTAACACAAATTGAAACAACAGTATGATAGAAATATTTGAAACCCTTTATTGTCTTGCAAAGTTGTTTGAAGATATAAATATTTGTATCATGTTGTTGTTGCAAGTTCATATATATGTGTATCATAATGTTGTGTCAATTATATGCATGGTTAGCTTGTTCTTCAATTACAGTCAATAGTAAATGTATGGATTCGTTGTTTTAGTCGGTATCATTATTTTCAATATTAAGTGTATGTTGTTTACTAATCACTGTGTTGGTTCAATAAAGAGGAAGATAAATGCGCAAACAAATATCAGGCGATCTTCAAGGAGGAAGCCTCCACAAAAGTGGAGCCGGACAACTATGCCCGCACACAAGAGAGGTGTGCATCTACCACATAGCGATGAGGAGGATGTTGTCATTCCTGTTCACCAGTGAACTGAAGAACCAAGTAGTGAGGAGGAGGTAGAAATTGTTTTGGAACAGCCAACCGAATATGTAGTGCAAGCTAACCCAGCTGTATCAACCAAAAAGGTTGCACCGAGGCGTGAATGGACCCAAGCTGACATGGACCATGCCCTTGAAGATGTCGAAGACTATGGCTGGTCAACTAGAGGTGCAAGAAAAAAGTGGGGTATTGGGCATGTGCAGATCATGGTATGCCAAAAGTGGCAATGGAGAAAAAATACGTGTTTCTACGACTCAAAAATGCGAAAATGCCGAGTTGACTTTATGTGGCTCGGGTGACTACCGAAGCAAAGCCCAAACCTAGATTTGAAAATCGGATATCTGATTCAAATCGGATATCTGATCCAAATCGGATATCCAATTTTATAGACATATATATATCTATTTTGGGTCGACTAAAACTCATTTTCATTCAACATTTGCTTAACCGCGGCGGGCGCACAGTGGAAAGTTGACTCCGCAAATCAGATATCCGATTTGGTGCAAATCCATCTGCAAAAGGTTAGATTTTTTATTTTTTATTTGCTCTAATCCAATTTTTAATTAGATTTGTTTAATTTTAGTTGATTTTTTTCAAAATAGGGTTTTTTGATAGATTTTTTATGAAAAATTTGAGTTTAGCATGGATTTTGATGAAAATTGAATGTTTGCAATGGATTTTGACTTAAAAATAGTGTTTTTATGTATTTGGATTAAAAATTAGAAAATTTTATAGATTTTTGTTAAAAACTAGGGTTTTTGTTGGATTTTAAAAAACTAGGTATTTTTATACTATTTTCATTTATATTTTTTAAATAGTTTTGTCCCTTCACCTATAACACCTCCATATTCATCACCCCTCCTAAAAATGAAATATAATATCCCACCATTCCTCCATACTAGTTCACCATACTTGAAAAACTCTCACAACATGTGGCCCAATGATTTTGTGATAAATCAACTTTTTTATTTAAAGCATGACATTATTACAACAACAAATTTCAAACTTAAACCAAAATCAAACCAATAGTAAACATCCAAAATACCTTACACATAGTTCATTAATGTTCACTATTTTAAATACACCTATACTACAAAACATTGAAATACCTCATTTTGGAAAGTACAATGGTAAAAAATATCCTAATAACCATTTGTTAGTTTTTACTACCTTGTGTAGAGATTTTATTTTTGAAGATTCACTCATAGTGAAACTCTTTTCTAGATCATTGAAAGATATGGCCTTGGATTGGTTTTTTTCATTGTCAAACAAATCAATTACCTCCTTTACACAACTCATTAGTGATTTCCTCCAACACTTTCAAGTGAACATCAGTCCTCAAGTTACATTAACAAATTTAGTTCATTGTAATCAAGGACCTAAAGAGAAAATAAAAAACTTTATGAAATGATACTAAACCCTTTATTTGAAATTCTCCTATAGTCTTCAAGATGTTGGATATTCAAAGGGTGTTTATAGGTAACTTACAACCTAATATTCAAGATAAGAAATTGCTAATGAAATATCCATCCTTAACACGTTTTTGTATAACCCTTCATGATTATTGAATATCAATTAGTTGGTATGAAGGTACCCCTTCATAGGCTCCTATTGGTCAATCATATAAGTCATGCCTCAAAACAACTATCAATCATTTAAAAATAAAAAGAAAAAATTCATTACTTGATAAACATTCATGTCAAACTGCTAATAATATTGAGACAAAAGTAACTATTATAAACATAACTCTAGATATAAATTTAGGCCATGAGATAGGAAATTTTCATAGTTGTTTGATTCTCTCCATGTGATCATGTTGCAATTGTTAAACAAGAATATGATTCAACTTCCTCCAATCAGTCTTATTCAAACAATTAAACCTTTACCACCAAACTTTAATGCAAAAACATTTTTTCAATATCATCGTACACCTTGACATGATATGGAAAGATGTAAGCATATTTATAACCAAGTGCAAGACCTCATTCTAATCAAATCCAGTTGGATGACCTATTAATGACAAAGGAAATAAATTGGTTTTCTCACCTAATCAATACTTACAAATATTTACAAGCCCATTGCCAATTCATTCAACAAACTTTGTTCAATACAATGATAATGCGAAGAAGATGATAATGATTTTTCCATCTTTATAAACATTATGAATATTCAAAAATCATAAAGGAAAACCAATATTTTGTTTGACATTTCTTTACATATATTGATTCTTCTATAACTACACTCGATGGTCTTTTATATCAAGTTTATGTTAAAACCCTAAAAGGGGAATACCATTGATCCCATGTACAATGCTGAATATGATCAAAAAAGAGTTATCAGGGCGTACATGAACTTCATGTAGATGATTATGAACAATCAAAGCATGATTAAAAGCTCATGATGGTTATGGCTTCCCTATAATTGGTTTGATAACTCTCCCAGTAAATGTTGGACCTAAATAGTTGGGTGGTTTTGATAGATTTTTTATGAAAAATTTGAGTTTAGCATGGATTTTGATGAAAATTGAATGTTTGCAATGGATTTTGACTTAAAAATAGTGTTTTTTATGCATTTGGATTAAAAATTAGAGAATTTTATAGATTTTTGTTAAAAACTAGGGTTTTTGTTGGATTTTTCAAAAAAACTAGGGTATTTTTATAATATTTTCATTTATATTGTCTAATTTTAATTAGATTGATTTGTTTTATATTTAATCAGCATTATACGGGCCGACAATGAAAATGCACCAATTCCACCTCACTTCCCACCCACTTCCACCTCCCTCCACCTCCACCACCTCCACCACCACTCACCTCCACCACCACCACCCCCACCACCTCCACGCCCATCAATTCAAGAATTAATTTCTAAAAAATCAGAACAATTAAGGGGCATTTCAAGTTTATAATGTAGAGTCCCTCGATATCTTCATGTCAAACACAATGAAAGAAATAATTAAAAATATAGAAACCCTCTCCCTCTAACATAATTCCTTTCTATCTGTGGGCGAGAAGACATGAGAGAGAATATTATGCATGTGGATTGTCCTATGATGAAGTGAAAGATCTTGGAATAACCAAAGCCCAAATAGCCCTTTATTTGTTAACCCCTGCACTGGTTTGCCAGTTAATGTTAATAAAACAAAACTTTCTATAAAATGGTGCACTCATAGAGACATTGTAGAAAACTTTTGGGATCGTTGGTGTATGGTTTTTTTGAAACCACCGAACAACAATTTGGATATACCATTTTACTTTATAAAAAAATTATATGCTGAGTTTGTGTTAGGGCATCATGTCAATTACTTTGACATTAGACTTTCCTGTATGCTGGTGGAGGTATGCCCTGTGATAGAGCAGGGCGCTAGAGTAATATTTCCACCACATGTTCTCCTCGCTTCCTCCGCCACCTCCAAGATAAATTATCCAGATATTATGCAGATGCCAATACTGCATTCATTCACGCTATTCAATTTTGAGTGGTCTTTGGTTTCAAGATGCTTCAGAAATACCCACATTCTCGGTGATGTTGGTGATGGTCGAGTGTTGTCAAAGATCATCCCCGCTGTCCACATATTTGTGTACCACATACTTGCTCCATGTGCCAACATGCTTGGGTCCCTTTGTACAACCTGCCGAAAGATCCCCTAGACACTCGATATGACTTCCACTTATGTGGACATTATAGATCGACGCTAAAGGGAGTGGAGCACATCAGATAGAGTCCTCTCCTGCTAGAGAGGGGGACATTGGAATAGTGACACAAGTAAAATTTAAGTTGTGAATTCATAACTTGCATTTGTTTCTAAATGAATATTAATAAGAGATAGTATAATGTACTAATATTTATTTACATGGTCTATTTAACAGTTGATGTTCGAGGAGGAGCTGACAAATGTGACAGATAGCACCTCGAGGGCCATTTCATTTGGCCTGGACACGCACACAGTATATATTTTTGCACTCATTCATTTACATTTATTTATATTATATACTTTCTTGTCCTTTGAATTGTCATTAAAATGAAATTATATAATAACTTATATGTTTATCTTATTTTCCTCTTGTAGGAAATACCTTATGAAAGCGAGGTGCAGCCTTGTCTAGATTATGGAAGTGTAATGTTGGATAAGGGCAAGGTAATTGAACTCAAATTTGATTGAATTAAGAATTTTAAGATCTTATATTGATTATACATATATTGACATAGATTGGTAGTTTCATATGTACTTGTCATTTTTATGTGCAGGGAATTGTGAGCTATACGTCCTTGTTGACAAGTGACACAACACCCAAAGCAATACGTATTGGAACACTTGAAGGAGTAGGTGTTGAAGCACCTCAAGGAGGAGGTGTTGAAACACCTAAAGGAGATAAAGAAAAAGATCAACCTAAAGAAGTATGTGTTCATTTTATTTTGTGTTTGGTATTTATATGTTCCTATTAATGACAATTGTATGCTAACTTGGATCACTTTTATGTTTTTGTTCACCTATATAGATTGAAATTACAAAAGATGGTTTGGTCGGTTCTTTGAGAGGGGCATATTCTAGAACTCCTGACCCTTTGAAGAGATGGATATTTCAGGTAATCAAGATTACAATTTTAGAGTTCAATTATAATCTAATGTATATTGATTTTGATGTTAATTATTCGATTTTAAATTATATAGTATAACTAATCTCAATTGTGGTTTGACTTTTTCTTGTGCAGCTACCTTCAGAGGCAACAAGTGCTTCAAAGAGGCTCCATTTGATGATCCACCAAGAGTTTAGAATGAGATAGACATTTTGGCATGTAAATATTGAATAGATATCGAGATGGCATATTATGCCACATATTGTAAAATTTGTTTGAGTTGGCTTGATGCCATTTTGTATATGGACATACACTTGATTATTGGATTATTTGATATATAGAAGTTGACAATCAAAATTTAATTGCCTCCTCATGTGCATAATTAAACTCTTTGAAAATTTAATCAAGGGAGCAATGGTTAAATATCTTGATGTACAATAGCATAAAAAGAATGGTTATATTATGTAGTTTATTCATATTGTCGATTACATTGCATTGCACATATTTCAAACTCAAAGCATTACTTTACATTGCATAAGTAACAACTAGATGCTGATAGATGAAAAAAATTCAATTACAATATAGTTTTTACAAAGTCAACCTAAGCAATTATGCAGTTACTTCACAGTACATAACTAATAATTAAAAATTTATTCATATTATTGATTACATTGCATTACACATCTTTCAAACTCAAACCATTTCTTCACATTGCATAAACATCCACTCCAAGCACCTATCCTTGATGTACCTGCCTTTTAGCTCAGTCAAATAAATGCTAGGTACCAATTTCAGTTAGTCTTGTCAGTCTAGGTGCCTCATCCATCATGCCACTCAAAACATCATTTTAGATCCTCCCAGGCACCATTTTTACCTGCTGCTCACTACTTCATGACTGCTAGGCACACTTTCAAAAGCCTCATGTCGCTAACTCACCTTCCAGTTAGGTGCATGTTTTGGCTGATGCTCTATAAAAGACCTCTCCTTCTGCCAGTTAACATTGATAAAGCATAGACCTAGGCACCCTTTTATGTATGCTTTGATACTACAAATGAATGCCAACTGACTTTTAGGTAACTTTTTCTCATTGTCATCGTTTGTTCAGTCCTATATTTCTACTATATCTGCCTTGGAATGCTTCTTAGCGGATTGATAAGTCACTATGACAAGATCAGATAGAAGTGACATACTAGAAAACTATGAAATGTGCAAGTATGAAAATTAAAATAAACAAAGAGTAGAACTTTATCTTTGAAGATACTTTAGCAGGTTGGAAACATGAATACCAATGCTACAAATAATTTTTTCTTTCACTGCCAAGAAAAACACAGCATGCTGAAACATTCCAACACAATGACAAAGGCATGTCACACATATAATGGAATCATCTTTATATATACACTAACACATACCTAGACTTTCAAATTAAATTAATTAACCCATGCAAAAACAAAATCACAAGAACTCAAGAGCACACAAATTAGTCACTCACACACAAACTGTAACCAAGCTAGCTTATGAGATTCAAGAAAATAGGTGTAATAAGAAAACCTTCACAGTGATTTGACTAAAACATTATTCAAAATGCAGCGTATATAGAATAGTACAATGTGGCATGAAAATGAATCTTTGCTTCATACAATATAATAATCTACTTCAATTGGAGTCCAGTATAAAATATATTAAAGTAGGACTATATCTAATAAGAACAAGATAGAGATTAATAACTTGGATGAATCAAACAAATTGAAAAAAGAGACAAGGGGTCAGAAGTTCTAATCTACTTCCTAAGAATTCAAGAGACGGTATTGACTTGGTGAAATGAAACCAAACTTTGTTTCGCCACGCAGGAATCGAGCCAACTACGCAAAGCCATTGCAATCTTCAAGGAATTAAAGTTGCAAAGTGGTGA
>VDFB02265749.1:0-45603 GCA_007258455.2 Sequoia sempervirens
AAAAGCATTTTCTTGAAAGATATGGAGAGTTTGTGAATGGAGGTTGATCAGGAGCTTTAGTCAAATTATTTTGGAAGCCATGGAAGCTTTTCACACCCTTGCAACAATATTTGGAGGTATTTTGGAGTTGAACTAGTTTTTAAGGGTATTGAGGGCTAGAAATTGCATGAGAGGGAAAGCACCAAGAATGCTTGGTTAAGGCATTGTGACTGATTTGAAACTTGATAGAAAGGTTGGAAAGGAGGACTAGGGGTGCCTAATAACTTTTAGGACCTATAGGTTGAATGGTGTAGAGAAACACCAAGGGTTACTAGTTGGAGACCCAGAGCATTGAGCCAGTGATTGACTCAATCCAACCTTGTTTCTATCAGATTGGTATCAGAGCAGTAAAAGATTTGAGAAAGCAGCTTATATGTTAGAGGAAGTTGAATCAAGTGAACCACCCAAGATGGTGACAAATGCATAGTTAGCCAAGAGGGTTGAAGAGCAAGAAGAGGACAACAAGTCCCTAAAAGAAAGAATTGAGCAATTGGAGAAGGCATTGAACAATGCAAGGCTGGAAGGAATAGTGCCAAAGGAAGAAGAGGTTGCAGAGGAGGAAAAAGTCCCTGAACCTAACCCTATTCTTGAGGAGGAGCCTTTCTTGAAGGCATTAAAAGCCCTAACTGGAAAAGGACTTGAGGGCATACCACTATTCCATGGAAAGATGGATCCCGATCTGGTGATGGACTAGATAGATGGAATGGAGAATCACTTTTAATGTGATGGAGTTACTGAAGCTCAGAAAGTGAAGGTTACAAAATCAAGGCTGAGAGGATCAGCTTTGACTTGGTGGAAATTTGTCCAGACTGAAAGGGAGAAAGAAGGCAAGCAGCCCATATCAACCTAGAAAGGAATGGTTGCTTAAGTGAAAGAAGCATATATGCGAGATGATTATGAGATCCAACTTCACAAGAAGAGGCAAAGTTTAAGACAGAAAGACCAAGATGTCAACACCTACACTGAAGAGTTCCAGAAGCTTTGCTTAAGATCAAATGTGGCAGAAGATGAGAGCCTAAAAGTGGCTAGATACCTCAATGGTTTGAAGTGGAACATATAGGAAGAGATGGATTTACTCAGCCCCAAGATAGCCCACCAATGTTATTAGCTGGCTATAAAGATTGAAGAGAGGAATAAAAGAAATCATGATTAGTCCTCTAAAGGCAGAGGCAGAGGTAGAGATCAAAGAGGATAGCATGGAGGTTACCAAGGAAGAGATAATGAACAAAGAAGCCAAGGTGAATCAAATCTTACTGAGCATGGAGGTGAAACCTCATCAAGAGGAAGGTTAATGAGAAGAGGACCTCGGGGGTTGAATAGAGGTGAGGAAGGCAGAAGTAACTCTTACTTTGCCACCATGAGAGATGCTATCAACGTAATCAGCTGGGTCATCCGACATAGGTGCCCGGGAGAAGCTTCATCTAGCGATATGAGAAAAGAGTAAGCTTATGCACAAGGGGACACCATGAGGTGTCAAGTCACGAATCAGTCATATAGAATCAAAAGTAGGTGAAAATATGATGTTTAATAGAGTCTTGATGGACAACCGATCCAGGAAGAGACAAACAGGAGAGTTTGTTTAGAGCAAGGTGCAAGATATTGGGAAAGGTATGCAAGGTCATAGTAGATTCTGGTTCTACAGATAATATCATCTCTAAGGAGGTAGTAACTAAGTTAAAATTGTAGAAGGTACCTCATACCAATCCTTATAAAGTCACATGGATGAATAAAGGGTAGAGTGTTTTGGTGAATGAGTAGGTTACAGTGGAATTCTCAATTGGAGGCTACAAAGACAAGCTGATTTGTGATGTACTACCCATGGATGCATGCCATCTTCTTCTTGGCAGGCCATGGCAATATGACAAAGGTGTTGTATACCATGGAAAGGAGAACACCATTGAATTCAAGAAGGATGGAAAAACCTTCAAGCTGCAATCATTGATTGAGGATGATGAAGGGCAGTCCAAGGTTCCTAATATCAT
Source organism: Sequoia sempervirens (assembly GCA_007258455.2). Lineage (NCBI taxonomy): Eukaryota > Viridiplantae > Streptophyta > Pinopsida > Cupressales > Cupressaceae > Sequoia > Sequoia sempervirens. Next base: position 2,022 of record VDFB02265749.1, read on the forward strand.
GTTGAGCAGTGGTAAAGAGTTCATCAAGGATCTACACCAAGGGAATGAAGGTTATGTGACTATGATGCAGCCCAAAGAAGAGGAAAAGGTTGAGAGGACACTGTTACCAACAGCAGTCCAAAACTTGCTTGACAAATATAAGAGCATAGTGAGTGATGGTACACCAGCAACTCTACCTCCAAAGAGAGCAATAAGTCATCTAATTGACTTTATAACTAGAGCCTCTTTACCTAACAAGGAAGCATACAAACTCACACCAGATTAGAATCTTGAAGTGTCAAGGCAAGTGGAAGAATTGTTGAATCAAGGTCTGATTCAAAAGAGTATCAGCCCATGTGCAGTCCCAGTTGTTTTGGCAACAAAAAAAGGAGGTAAATGGAGACTTTGTACTAATTCTAGAGAGATTAATAGGATCACCATTAGGTATAGATTCCCAATACCTAGAATTGAATATTTAATGGATTGCCTTGGAGGTGCAAAATTTTACACTAAGCTAGATCTTAAGAGTGAGTATCACCAAATCAGAATTAAGGAGGGTGATGAATGGAAGACAGCTTTTAAGACAAAGTATGGTTTGTATGAGTGGAAAGTGATGCCATTTGGCCTCTCAAATGCCCCTAGCACGTTCATGAGACTAATGAATGAGGTGCTTAAAAATTTCACAGGAATTTTTGTGGTAGTCTACTTGGATGACATACTGATTTTCAGTAAGACATCAGAAGAACATTTGAAACATGTGGAGATGGTACTCAAAAGGTTGCAAGAAGAACAATTAGCAATCAACCTTGAGAAGTGTGAGTTCTTCAAACAAGAACTTTTGTATCTAGGCTTTGTGGTATCCCAAGGAATGCTGAAGATGGATCCAAGTAAGGTGGAAGCCATCCTAAACTGGCCTACACCAACCACATCAACAGAGGTAAGGAGTTTTCATGGTTTAGCTCAGTTTTATAGGAATTTCATAAGGAATTTTAGTGGCATCTGTGCACCAGTGCTAGATACAATCAAGGATGGTTAGAAAACAAAGTTTAAGTGGACACTAGAGGCTGATAAAGGGTTTGAAAGGCTTAAACAAGAGTTAGCAACCCAACCTATACTTTTGTTGCCTAGTTTTGATAAATTGTTTATAGTTGAGTGTGATGCAAGTGGAGTAGTAGTAGGAGGTGTCCTTAGTCAAGAAGGTAGGCCTATAGCCTTCTTCAGTGAAAAACTCAATGAAGCCAATCAAAAATACTCCACCTATGATCTGGAACTTTATGCTTTAGTGCAAGCCCTTAGGAAGTGGAGGCATTATTTATTGCCCAAAGAGTTTGTGGTCTTCACAGATAACCAGGAACTTAGTTACATCAACACCCAAGAGAAGTTAAGCAATAGACATTTGAAATGGATGGATTACATTCAAGCCTTTACATTTACCATTAAGCACAAGAAGGGGCAGCAAAACAAAGTGGCAGGTGCATTAAGCAGGAGGATGTTGATAGTCCAAGAGATACAGCTAAAGAGCATCAGATTGGATAGTTTCAAAGACCTCTATGGTGATGATGAAGACTTTTCAGACGTCTACAAGGTATGTTTAGATTTTGAAAATCACTTTCATAGTCAATATGCTAAGTATACACTACAAAATGGATTGTTATTTAAGGGCAACCTGTTATGTGTCCCAAGAGGATCAATGAGGGAAAATCTGATCCAAGAGAAACATAATGGCAGTCTTAGTGGACATTTTGGAGTAAACAAAACCTTAGAGCTGGTACAAAGATTTTATTACTGGCCTAAATTGGCAAGAGATGTTAGGAAGTACGTTGAACAGTGTGTGGTTTGCATGAAAGCCAAAGGGGGAGCTAGCAATGCTAGTTTGTATCAGCCCTTGCCTATTCCTAACAGACCATGGGAGTGTGTGAGCATGGATTTTGTGGTAGGTCTTCCCAAGACTAAATCTGGTTTTGACAGTGTTTTTGTAGTTGTGGACAGATTCAGTAAGATGAGTCACTTTATTCCATGCAAGACTACACATGATGCAAGTTACATTGCCCATCTTTTCTTCAGGGAGATAGTAAGAATCCATGGATTGCCATTGAGTATTTTTTCTGACAGGGATGTGAAATTCATGAGTCATTTTTGGAAAACATTGTGGAGTAGATTGGGAACTAATTTGTCATTTGGATCAACTTACCATCCTCAGACTGATGGTCAAACAGAGGTGGTTAACAGAGTGTTAGGTAATCTATTGAGGTGCTTGACAAAGGAATATGGGTAGACCTGGGATATGGTGATTTCCCAAGCTGAATATGCATACAATGACGACGTTAATAGAACTACAGGAAAAAGTCCCTTTGAAGTGGTGTATGGGATGCACCCAAGGGGAATTTGTGAGCTCAGAGACCTTGGAACAATGGAGAATAGAAGTGGACATGTAGAAGATTTCAGTCAGACCATGAAGGAGATTCATGAGCAGGTTAAGAAGACAATTACAGCAGCAACACAAAAGTTGAAAGATAAAGTTGATGAGACAAGGAGAGATGTGCAGTTTTAAGTGGGTATTATGTGATGGTTCACCTCAAAAAATCTAGATTGTAGAAGGGGATGTCCACCAATTTTAAAATGAAGAGAGTAGGACCATGCAAGGTGTTGGCCAAGTATGGCAAGAATGCTTACAAGGTGGAGTTACCATCAGATTTGGGCATATCTCCGGTGTTCAACGTTGCTGATTTGATCAAATATAAGGGCACAGTCAGTGATGAGGTTTAGAACATTCATGAGGTCTTCAAGGACATCAGTAATGTACCCCTACCAAATCAAGAGTAGATTGAGGAAGAGCAGATCTTAGAGTCCAGGGTGAAAAAGTCAACAAGGAATAAGGTATACATGGAGCACCTTATCAAGTGGAAGAGAAAGCCTGACTCAGAGGCTACATGGGTATAGGAAGATCAATTCAAGAAGCTTTGGATTGACCTGAAAATGATCCCTCTTTCCAGTTCTTAGTCTTTGTGCTGAGAGGGGGAGAATGGTGCAGGAGCACCTACCAAAATACAAGCATATTTTTGATGTGTTGTTTTTAAATCATTTTCCTTTTTGTTGTGTTGGTCTTTAACACTTTTAGTTTGTGTTGGAGGACCTTTTGGTTCATTTGGGAAAATTTAAATAAATAGGGAAAACTATTGGTGGGCGTTCCCTAAGCTTTTGAATAAAAATTGGAAAACACACTGTGTTTTCAAACAATAACTTTTTAGCCGTTTTAGGCCAAGAATGGAAACCTAACCATTTCCAAAGCTTTGTAAAAGTGTTTTCCTGAATTTTGAAGGGGGTTGAAGAAATTTTGGTGTGGCAGTTTCATGAGAGCAAGGAAAAAACAATATTTTTGTATTGAAAAATACAAATTTTTCTGATTTTTGCGTTGGAAACAGTAGATAGATGATCTAAATAAATAATTTATTGATTTTTTAGCATGTAAAGGATTATTCTAAAGTTATTTATTGGCCTCTTTAGGCAACTTTTCCATCGCTGTTTTCATTTTGCATTTTTTTTGGTGTGTTTTCTTTTAGTTTTGTTTGACTGGTAAAAACCAGAAAATGGAGTTTTGAGATTGTTTCCTGTCCCTACCAAGTAGTATGGGCATGGTGGAAGCAAGAAAAAACTCCATATTTGTATATAATGTAAATATAAGAGTCTTTGTGAATCATGCAAGCATTCTAAATGACTTTTTCTAGGCGAGATAGTGAGAACCCAGCTAGGAAAAGCTTGAGGACAACATGAATAATTTGCAGGGGAGTGAAGATTTTTAAAAGATTCTTTTTTGAGGATTTAGGGGAGTGTCTTGGCTCTAGATGGTGACAAGGAAGAGCCTGTAATAGTCCGTTCTGATGAAGAACTTTTCACCAGTTTTGAATCAGCCTAGAAAAGCTAATGAAACCCTAGGGTTTTTGACCTTTTTGGTGTCTGGACAATATAGGACCTAAGCAGTCTTGAAGCCATAGGAATCTTGGAGGTGAGGAAATGTGAAACACATTTCCTAAGCTAAGAACCAGTTTAATTGGTGGGTTTAGAAGGAGAAAGCATTTTTCCCCTTTTTCAAAGACCTAATTGGGCTTAAGGCTACTAGCCTTTCAAATACAAGTAAAGAATTTTCTTGAAAGCGATGGAGATTTTGTGAATGGAGGTTGATCAAGAGATTTAGTCAAATGATTTTGGAAGCTATGGAAGCTTTTCACACCCCTGCAACAAGATTTGGAGGTATTTTGGAGTTGAGCTAGTCTTTAAGGGTATTGAGGGCTAGAAATTGCATGAGAGGGAAAGCACCAAGAATGCTTGGTTAAGGCATTGTGACTGATTTGAAACTTGATAGCAGGGTTGGCAGGGAGGACCAGGGGTGCCTAATAACTTTTAGGACCTATAGGTTGAATGGTGGAGAGAAACACCAAGGGTTACTAGTTGGAGACCCAGAGCATTGAGCCAGTGATTGACTCAATCCAACCTTGTTTCTATCATGTGTTCTGTTTGGTATCTATACTCCCATTTTACATGCTAGTTTATTTTTATATCTCTACACATCACATTTATTTAAGAGTTTTATGTATTCCTTTTTAAGGATTCCATTTTATGCATATTCTTTGCTCTGTGTGTGTGAATATGAGAGCTATCCTATCTACATATTATTCCTAAGTTGTTTCTGTGATGAATCCGAGAGCTATCATGTCTACAACCCACTCTCAATTACATTATTCATTAGTCTATGATGCAATATGTTGGCTATAAGTGTGGGTTTAGAAACTTCCCATGCCTTGCATTAATTAGAGGGAACTATCAAAGATCCAACCATCATTGAATTCCATGAGATAGCATTTCAGAAAAACATTTGGCCAGACATTTCTTTTAAGCATTTTGTCAGACATTAGATGTCATAGACATCTCTTTTAAGTGTTCTATCAGACATTATGCGCACCAAAGATAGTTCTAATTGTTTAAGCTGGTTTATTCTACCAGCTTGTACCAGATCATTGTTTTGAAGTCTTTCTACAACTGGCTAATTGTGTATAGTGTTTGAAGTGTAGTAGTGAGATGTGAATGTAGTATTAGCAAAAGCAACACTGATGATTGATAAAGACTTAAGTTACCAGCTTGTGTCTAACTGTTTATATTGGTCTCTTTCTACCATTTGCATTTGAAATGTTCCAAGTCATGTTAGCTTATGTCCATAATGATCTTACACAGTAATAAGTAGTAAAAGCTTTATTGGTTTTGGTAGGGGCTTTTTCCTTTGCCAGTGGGTGTTTTAGTTGTTTTAATTTTTACCATGCAACTGTGTCGAGTAGTTGTTGCAGCCGTATACAGTAGCCACATTGCATCATAGAGAGTAGGGAGGATTTTGGAATGGTTGGAGATTTCGACTTTACACTTGCCTAATGCATTTGCTTGAAAATTTAAATCATGTGTGTATTGAAATCATGTCTTGTGTTTATGTGTCTGACATCTTGACAGATTTTATAAACCTTCAACATATTTATTGTCTTTCAGTTTCCTCATTGCCATCTGCACTTCGAGTTTCAACTTCCAAACTATGGAGACTTTCACCCATAGTTGCACCACTTCCTTCATTATCTTGACTTTCAGATTCTAAATCCTTATTCCTTGCTTCATTACCTTCATCTCTCATCAGAACATCAGGATCATCTCTATTGCCATCAACCTCAAAATGTGGCTTCCTTTTCTCAATGTGTTCCAGACTAATACACTGACCTGATCTATGCTTCTGCGTGTTGCATGCGCGTCTACCAATGAGGGAGGATGTGAAAAGAGTTGGGGAATTTTCCTTTTAACCTGTAACTGCATTTGCTCAAAAATTTCTAAAGCCTTTCAACAAATACATTTTGTGCATATCTTGCAAACCATCAGTGAAAATGATTCTAGTTGGGAAAATAAACACATTAGGTGAGGTTTGATTGCAACAGCCATGCTTTCTTTTTTCTCCTTTCGATGCACTATTCTTGGTCATCAATCTGAATCCAGCTCTATAAAGGGAGACTATCTTCTACATTTAATGCACCAGATTTCAAAGATGACTGCATTTGGTGCGATCTGAATCCAGCTCATTTAAGGTATATTGCATTTGTATTTGCCAGCCCAATTAGTTGACTATTTAGATGTCATTAAATCCCCAACAAAGAAGTAGGATAAAATATTTTAAAGCTTTTTATTGACAAAACATATGCATGGGTGTCTAAAAAGTAAATGCTTACATCGCATTAGAAATAGCTAAACAATGGAGAGAACGATTTGTTAACACTCAGATTACAAACTATTAGATGATTTTTGTTAAGAAGAAATGAAAGAAACAAGGACATGTTTGCTGAGAAGTGAAACAACGCTCTTGAAGAGTCATGTATTAAGTTTGTCTAAACAAAGACATCTTTCTCCTAAAATGTCATGCATTGATTTACTTTTGAAAGGACATGTTTTGAAAGAGACTTTCAAGCTAATGTACAATTCTCAAATCTTGAATGAGCCAAGAAGATCTTTGTTTGCTCGAAAAGTCCAGCTTTGGAATGCCAAACCTCGTCATCAATAAAGGGTACTATTTATGATTCAACCACTTCTTACCTACTTGCTTGAAATTTGAGAGAACGCATGGAATTCTCATATGTGTGCTCCTGAGTTTTTCATTTCTGATGCCTGAGCATTGAAAACTTTCATCTGACGCCTGCCATCAATAAATTAGCTTTATTTAAAAGTGTTTTGGATGATAAAAAAATTAATGTTGTGTCTTGAAAGCATCAATGGTCAATACTTTTTTTTGTTTGTTTTAAATTTATATGCTAACATTTTAATGACTGTGCTTTAATATGGTAAATGCGTTCTTTGTAAAGATGAAACAAGAATGAAATAAAAGAGGACATGTGTTGCAGGGGCGTCTTATGGGAAATTTGTACTGAGCGAGCATAGGGTGGAATGAAGAAAATGATGACATGGCCTAGGAAGACTTCATTGATTGCATTGAATAGATTGAGGACTACATTATTGTCTGCAGATTTATTATTTGCATTTTCCATTAAGTGGTTTTCACCATTATCATTTTATAATGCATTTATCATTTATTGTTGCTAGCTGCGCAAAATAAATGGCAGTCTATTATGAGCTAATTACATAGATTTAGTGCAAAAAAAATTTGAGCTAACATCATAGGATTTGAATTTGTTGAGAAAAGTGTAGTCTTTTAATCTGATATAAAACTTGTGGATCATTTTTTTTTAATACATAAGACATGCTGTCATGCTTTTTTTTTTTGCTATCTTTTATCATATGGGGATCCTTCAAATCTGATTTTTAACATTATAACTATTTTTTTTCAAATACTTCGCATCAAGTTGGATAGATCAAAAGTCAAATTAAGTTGAAGAAAAATTAGACATTGGAGCTTGAAATCAACAAAGCATTTTTTAATGCTTGGAGATTCAACCTTACGCCTTAATTTTCTATTTTAGGATAACTCACCTCTTTTGGGATCTTAAAAGGAACATTTTGATTTTCATGACAAAGGGGCTTAAAAAGAACTTAGTCAAATGCACTAGTTTTACAATTTTGGTTAACAAATTGAACAATCAAATCTTCATCTTTCCTTTGGTGCTTAAAATGAATCGAATCATTACTTTGAGGCTTAAAATGAACATGTATTTTTCTTGTTTTGTAATCTCTTATTCAAATTAATCTCATCTAAAAAGGTGTATGCACTTCTCTCGCGCTTCACGGCGATCTTGAGCACCAAAAGTCTTTTTGATGACATTAAGTTGCATAAAAGATTTCCTCCACACTTCGATTTGGGTTTAAAATTGAACATCTTATGCGAGTGTGAGTAAACTTATTGCATGTGTTCTCCCTTTGTTTCTAAACGAAGGTTGATCGAACTATGAATAAGTTTGCTCACTTTTGTCTATCTTAGAGGGCTTGCCTTGGGGAAAAATTACTCACCCAAGGGAACAACTCAACCAGTAACACTCTAAAGCCAAGAGTATTTCCAGCCGGAATATAAATGTGGCTATTGGAAGAAACGCCAGTATCACATAGTTGATTCCAACAAGATGGATCCAAAAGGGGAATCTTGCCATATGGGTCAATCTCCATGAAGAGAAAGTCTGAAATAGAACCCTTGTTTTGTAGTGGCTAATTGATCCATTGAGTGAGTTTATCAAAGTGGTGCATTGGAACTCAGATTCCAAGAAGTTACTTGCCATGTCTGATCTTGGTTGAAATATAGAGGTTAAGACTTCATTCTTAACATACCTTTATATTTTTTCCTTGGTTGCATGTAAAATCATCTCTTCTACGACGTACCAATTGAGCTAGGACGTCATATTGCTTGTGGTTTGAAAACACAATGCTTTGATTGAAAACATTGGAAAACCAACATTCAACGAATCATCAAAATTACAAACCCTTTAGGAGAGGCAAATATCTTTGAACAAGTTCACATGTTATTGCTTTCCCTTGGGATTCATGTCCTTAGAGGCATCTAAACATTTGGATTTCATCTCAATTTGCTTCTACTAAAGTCAAATTTAGGTAACTCTTACCTCAAATTTCCTTGGTTTCTACATAATACACTTTGTGGGATAAGGGGAAAGTTGAGACATTAGACATCTAGATTCAAAATCTAACCAAGAGTGTGTTTGTGGTAAAAATAATCCATTAAGCAAAGATTTAATCAATTGGACCCCACACATGTGCTTGGCATCTTTTGGTTGTATGGTTTTCATGCAAACATTAGTCTTTTGATTTTGAATTACTCTCAGAGAAAGGCATGTTCTTCACTATCTTGGCCTAGTAAAAAATTCCTTCCTAGGTTCATTTAGGATCACATCAAACAATTAATCCAAAACCCAAACACTTATCAAAATCCATCCCACCTTGAACAACTTTAGATCTTTGGAAACGTCATACGAAAATCAAAATCACCTTGTTTAGTTAGGAGTATGGAAATGCATCATTTCTCATACCTCTAGTTACATTAGCACACCTTTGAACAAGTTCATCTTAAAATAATATCTAACATCTTAGGGTTTACAAGTTCATTATCCAAATCAAACAATCAAAATCAAACCCTAAGTCTAGCATTGATCCAAAGATCCTAAGCATTCATCACTCATATCATTCACCCCTTTCATCCTTCATCTCATCATTAGTCCTAAGAACCTTAGAGGTCACTTTCGTAACAAGGTCAAAACACAAGAGGAACATGGAATACAAACTTGATCCATACATCATGAGTAATCCAAGTCAACAAAGCTATCAAATCCTTATAATGCCGATTGGTTATCAACACTTACAGCTATACAAACCATACATGGAATCATTACCTTCTACAAATGTCAATAGAACAACAAGTGTGAGTATGCCCAAATAAAATATTGGAACACATTTCCCGATGTTAGATCTAAATCAAAACCTACAAGTTTTCCAACCAAAGAATCAATGCATGAGCCTTCAAATGAACAACGTCATCCCACCAAATCCATACATGCCAAATGAGAATGTACCAAGTACAATTTTTCCAAACATGAATCCAGTAAACTTTGGGATGGATACATTTTCAAATCATACGAATATTCCAAACATCAACAATGGTCAATTTCAAACCATAATGCCAAATTTGAACATCATCCCAAATCATAACATTGTCCAAAATCAAACACAAGTACACACTCCAAATCTACATGAATAAAAACCAAATCAAATATATCAAGGGATTCAAGATCAAAATCAAGAACAAATTTGGTGAGATCAAATTGCTGCACTTACCAAAATAGTTGAGTCATTGCGCCAAGAGACATCTCCACCACCATTACCCATATCAACATCTTTCCTTGGTTTAGGGCTTCCCCCTTTACCTAGCACCAATCACTCCATCCAAATCAATCCACCTAACACCAATCAATCCATTACATCAAATCCTTTGAGTATAATATCGACATTGCACCAACAAATGGTATTCAATCAAGCAACAATGTTGATCCCAACGAATCAAAACATGGTCTCCCAAGGGCCTATCACCTTGGTCATTCCAACCATCCCTATCACCTCGATCATTCCAAACACCACTCTCATCACATCTCAACCCATCACTACCATGATCGCTCCAAGTTTATCTCAACCACTCGTCACTACATCCAACACAATTCAAAATCTGCCACCACTACCACCAAAACCAAACGTAGCTAGACAATATAACATTGTGCTAAAAGCTCACCAAGCCTACCAAAAGGCCATCCAACAATATATAGCCACACAACAAGAAAGACAAGCTAAACAAGTACAACAAGCCTCTCAAGCTACCCAATAAACACAAGCACAAACATGAAAAATGATAACTATTGGGGACAAAGATCAAGATCAATCCATCCCCAAGAACCTTGAAGCTATTTCTACCTCATTTGAAGATCAAATCAACATATGTCAAGAGTCATTTTTCAATCATGATCAAAATCCACCAACCAACAATGATCCAATTCAAGAAATGTCAACATTGTTTAACCCTATGGTTGAAGGTATTGGAAATCCCTCCATCACAATTGTTGAAAAAAATGATCAATATCTCTCCATCGATGAACACCTTGAAGATGTTTCCACCCCATCTAATGATCAACTCACCATACATCAAGAGCCACTTTTTAGTGATTTATTTCAAGGAGTGTTAGGATTATTTGATCCTATTGACATAATGCATGAACCATTGACCAATGATCATATCGAAAATGTCTCTACATCGCCTAATGAGTTAGAGGAAATATCTCAAAACTTTATCCCAAAACATGATCAAAATCTTCCAATAAGGTCTAGCAATGGTCCTTTCCAAGACATGTTGAACCCCTTTGACCCTATGGTTATAGATACTAAAAGAACCCTGAACTCAACACTTGAGGATATTGAACCACTTACCATGTCTAATGACGACATTCAAGAACCCTTTGTAAGCAATCCATCCTTTGAAACTAACCCATGTCAAGAACTTGATCCAAAGCATGTCGAAAGCAACTCCAAAATAAATCAAGATCAAGAATTTGTATCTCAAAAATACTATAGTGATCTAATGGACTCTTTCCTATCTATACAAGATGTCACAAATAATGATCATATCCCCATAACACATACTCCTCCATCTACCCATGAGATGCTTTCTATGGATGGACATGTAGATGATCTTCATTCAAAATAGGATCCCTTTATTCCTAACATTGTTACACAAAAAGATCAGGGTATTGATTCGTATAGTCAAACAAAGTTGTCAACATTAGGATCCAATATATCCCAAATTCAGATTGAGGACATCAAGTATGTAGATATCTAGCATTATCTGCTCAAGGAAACAAGTCTGATAGAATAGTATAATTCAGAGTTAGCAAAGCATCCAATCGAAATAACATCATTTGTAGTGGTCATTTTTTAGAGCATGTTTGGTCATTTTTTAGAGCATGTTTACTGAACAAGACATCTCAAAACAAGCAGAATCAAGGAACGAAGGTACTACTTCCACTATACAGGGGGAAATTTTGTCTCAAGCAAACATAAACATAGGGAGCATGAAAAGTCCTTATGATGAAATCGATGCCAATACTACAACCAGCCATGTATGGATCCGCATCCACCCATCACCCCATCCACGAATTGGGACCAATGTCAAAATCAAGATTTGAATCAAAGCATGAAGAACGTTATTAAAGAAAAAGAAGCTAAGAAGCATGAAGGACAAATCAAATACGCATGGATACCAAAAAATACAAAGAAATATTATCCCTATCAAACTCCATTAGTTAAAGAAACTATGGGGCAAAGTAAAAAGGGTAAAAGTATCCATCAAAGATGTCCACAAAAGAAAAAGCAGGTTTCTCAAGCAACGTACAAAGTGTATCAAGCAGTTGGTCCTAATTCCACGCACACTTTCGTATCCACCCATCATTGATCATCTTCCCAAGTTTGGAAAGTCAAAGGTTCCAAATTGTCTACCAATCCATCTCCTATCTCTAAACACACTCCATCCATGCCTCCATGCATGATATCCAATTCTCACATTGATCGGGTATTGGCAGTGACCCTTCATCATAAGGATTCAGAAGGCACCCTATCGCGATGTGTGCACAAAGACAAAGTTAACCCTGGTATCAATAAAGCAGATCAGAAATCCCAAAAGTTGCATTCAAGTGCACGTATCTTAACAAAGCAACTTCTTCAGGCAGGATACCGATGACACATTATGACAGGGGCATCTACATCAACAACACTTTGTGATTTAGCATGAGCTTAAAATCTTTCAGAAAATACAAAAAAAATCAAAAAATATGAAAATCCAAAAAAATCAGAAAAAGGATTGAAAACAGTAAAGATAAAAGAATCATCCTCTAGTGAAAACTGCATGTGCGGTGCTTTGGGCAAGACCATGATGAAAACCTGGAAAACAGGCATCATGTGTGGAATTGAGCATTTACGTGTGCCACTTCAGTTGAAATCATCTCATCCCATCCATAATAAAGCCAACATTCCATCCATCTTATCTATAATAAATCCATCCATCCATAAACCATTGATCCAATCCATTTGCATCCATCATCCAAGTTCTCTTGATCTTGATGAAATTTTGGGGTACACTTTGCACTTGCTTATGGAAAAAATCTTGCAATGGGTCATTTTCATTGATCTTATCCTGTCTTATGCAACATTATCTGAGCTATGAAGCACTATCCAAATAAGAATTCATTATCTGAACACCTTATCCTATCGCAAGATAATTGTTGGTATCCTTTGTGTACTTACCATATCCATCCATCCATACACTTATCTGAGCATCCATCCATCACATTCCATACATTGCTAGACATTGGGGGTAGGTATTTACATCTTGCTTCGGGAATAAATCTTGATATATATCCTCTAACTTATGTGGTGATCCGAACATTGGCAAACATGAAACCAAATTGGTCAAAGAATTTGTGATCCAAAATCCAAAACACTAGCCCATGGCATATTTTGATGAACAAACATCCCTTATCAAGCTTCATCTTTCGTTGAACATCAATCCAAACAATCACTATCAGTCGCATCTAATTGGTATGCCAACGTCACATCGAATCTTCCAAACATCTTTTGTTTCAAACCAAGCATCAACAATCCTGATCAATCGAATCCAATCAATCCATAATCTTGGGATATCCTTCTCAATCATTGTGTTGCTTAACACTACCCTTGCATTGTTGTGCATCCTCAACAATGTTATCATCATCAATCCTGATCAATCAACTCTTGCATTGTTGTGCATCCTCAACAATGTTATTATTATCAATCCTGATCAATCAAATCCTTGCATTGTTGTGTATCCTCAACAATGTTATCATCATCATAAATCCATCGATCTGATCAATCAACCTTAGCTTGGTTTTTAGCAAAATCCCAAAACAGAGAACTGATATCATCACACATTTCCATATCCAAATCATCAAAATCAGGTGAAAATCCAAAAACATTAGAAAATCAAAAAATCCAAAAACATTAGATAATTAGAAAATCCAAAAACATCAGATAATTAGAAAATCCAAAAACATTCAAAACATATCAAAATCCAAAAATAGGTCAAAAAGTCATTCAAAAATTCAAAAAACAGAGTCGTCTTGTCGAACTACGTCATCTCTAAGCTTGAACATAGGCAAGGTTGATCTATGATCATCCCCCGAGACATTTAGGTCAGTCCTATAGGAGTCTGTCATAATAAACTAGCATCTCATCATGTATATCGTCATCTATAAATTGGTCAAGTCGTCAGTCGAATTACGTGGTCTCTGTGTGTATAATGTAGGCAAGGCTAATCTGTTGATCAGCCCTTGAGACCCCTAGGATAGGTCTTTAGGTTAGTCTCTTGGTCAAAATCTCATAAAATCCCAAAACATTGAAAAATCAAAAATCAAAACATTTGTAAAAACCTCAAAAAATACCAAAAATAGCCTCAAAACATTGCAAAACCCCAAAAACATCCAAATATTTGAAAAAATCCATCTGTCTCATCTCGCTTGCACCCACAATAAACACCACTCATAATAAACTAATTGTTATCCTCAACCTTTGGTGAAATAGTTAGAAACAAGTCTAGCAAGTTAAAAGTAAAACTCAAAAGCGTCAAGTCTCAAGTCTAAGTCAGTACATAAACAAGTTCATCAATTTTTTGTGTTGATAGTCCATCATCCAAACAATCCCATATCAATCATCTGATAACATCATGCCCAAGGATGAATCCTTTCTACAAGGGGCATTATTTATCAGAAAAAAAACTTTGGATAAACAAAATGGCATGCTGCCATCCACTAACACTACTACATCAAGGGGGTATTTAAGACAGTTTTTAAGACAATATTTGAGTATATTGTCTTAAATTGAGACAGAAAAAAAGTTGTTTATTGTCTCAAGTATTGTCTTAAAGGGGTGTCTCTATAAAGACAATATAAATTGTCTCTATAAAGACAATATGACATAGAAGTATTTTTGTCTCTTTAAAGACAATATGAAATTGTCTCTATAAAGACAATATGACATAGAAGTATTTTTGTCTCTTTAGAGACAATTTCACGTTTGTCTCTTTAGAGACAATTTCACGTTTGTCTCTTTAGAGACAATTTCACTTTTGTCTCTTTAGAGACAATTTCACTTTTGTCTCTTTAAAGACAATAGTTGGGATTAAAGACATTGTCTCTACAGAGACAATATGTAAAAATTGTTTCTTTAGAGACAATATATAAAAATGTATTAAAAAAATAAACAATTCAATGTTTTCAAATTCTCGTCGTCCTCCTATTTGTTGGAGTTTTTATTTTTTATTTTTCAAATGCGATGGAAAATTATAATAGAAATTATCAATGATTTTGAAGTTGGAACAATGAACAGTTGTCGAATACACAAAGCATAATGTTCATAAAAAACAAAGAAAATAATGCATCCTAATCCAAATTCATAAAGTAAATGCCAATAAGTATTTTTTTATTTATAGTTTATAAACTTGTTCATACAATCATAAGCAACACGTACGTCATAACATGACATACACAAACGATTCATTTCTAGGAAAGAGAAAATGTTAATATTTTCCTAAAAGCCATTGGAATATACCCAACTACCAGCATAACTCTTTCGAGCATGGCAAGGTAGCTTGACAAAGAGTTGACTCAATTGTCTGGACTGGACAATTTTGCTTCAGAATGGAACTTTCTTCTTGCATGCTTATGTATGGTCCTCTCAAAGGCTGATAACTTTTCATTGTAACAATCCACTAAATCATGTACTTTGTTATTGATGAACGACAAGATTTCCAAATTGTCTTTGAGCATAACACAGCCTTTCAAGATTTTGATATGATTTTGGAGAGAGTTGAATTCTTCCTTTAAGATAATCAATACGGTGAAAGCAAAATTTTCCTGCAAGCAAACAATATTAGATTTAATAAGTAAATCCATTTGCATTATTCATTTAAAGAACCACAAATCCACAAGTCTCTACACATTAACTGAAAATAATAAATCTGCAAATCAAACCCCAAAAAAATCCAATTATAAGCAACCACTACACTATTCATTTGATAGCCCAAAAGTGAAAATATGTGATCCCAAAAAATTTCACAAATATTTTCTTTCATATAACTTACTGCTCAAGCTGGGCTGCAAACTGTGCAATTTTAAGTTGGCACCAGTTAGCCGTACTAGTAACTTCTTCACCTTGATAGAGCCCTGCAACTCACTCAAACTATTCCAAAGCCAGTTCCAAAGTTTCTTCAGCTTCATATATTTCACCGAATTCCTGTAGAAAATAATATTTTGAAGTACATTGGAAATCTAAATTATGGAAATTGACTTCTAAATTTCCAAATCAAAATCTGGTTGATTGCTGGTACCCACCTATAAATTGTCAAAATCTAATGTTCCATTTGATGGCCAATCACAGTTTAGCTGACTTTCTTCGATGAGTAATGGCTCCTCACTTGGAATTTTACAATATTGCAAGATTCTCTACACAGAAATCATTGTGTTTTCCACATTGCATAGGTTGTGTATCACCCCAAATTGCAATGCTGTCAGATTCAATCCATATGTTACAGCTAGCCCTGCAACACCTGCAAAGTGCAAACCCCTGATGAAAATTAGTCTTCATATGCAAGCAACCAGTTTTCTTCTCTTGCACATTGAAAATATTTGTACTCGGTAATAACGCTTACTTGGATCAACAGCGCCATTGGGAATGTTCAATAGAAATACCAAACAAGAAGAAAATATAAAGTTTGATAGCAAGTTCATTCGAAGACCAAACCATTCCTGAGATGCAAAGCTGTGGAAACAGACTCGTGAATAATCGTCAAGTAAAGTGAGATTGGTATTTATGAAGTAACTAAGCCAATCTCTTTAACAGGTACCAGCACAACTAAGCCAGATTCTACATAAGGCTGCGTGAAATCCACAATCTTTACCAAATATCTTTACCAAAACCATTAGGAAAGGAAAGTTATGTTTATCAAAGAGACAATAAGGGCATCATAGATGGTAGTAAGTGTGATTAAGGGGGAGTAAACACTCCCAACTACCCTCATTAATTCCTCCATCATAGACTTTTCATTTTGCCGACACTCAACATATCTTTTAAATCTGCTCACATGTCTGAAATTTAGTTCCTCTAGCTAAGTCCATTTAAACACAGAAATTCAAATCTCATGTGGAGGACAAGTTTTGAATGAGAATATAATTGCGTATCTCCTCCGTTGGATTTCTCACACATGGCACAATTAAATGTAATTAAATGCTTTTTATTTTCTATCCTTGTCGGGCTTATACATAGCTTTTTAGGGAGTCATTTTGTTAATATATGAATGTAACGAAGAGAGAGAGAGTGCATTCTCTGTTGTTCTTACAGTTCGAAGAAGCAGCCAGTATTTTGTTGTAGCAACAGCTAGAACAGCTATATCAGGGGGAGTTCATTCTGCTCTATTTTCTGAGTGCAAAAGAAAGAGCAACAGCTTTTATTTCGTTTTTATGATGACAAGTATTGTATGTCTTGAACATATATGAAATAAATCATTATTCAGATCATCTGTGTTTTATTTTCTACACTTAATTTATGTTTCCTCTGTGCTCTATTTTCTGTCCTTTGCCTCTTCCTTCAAAGAAACGTATATTAAGGAGCTCTTAAAAAATGAAGCAAAACTGAAAATGATAATCTGCTTTCTTTCAATAACTGAGAGCCATCTTTACATTGACAATCTGCTTCCTTCCAATAACTAAGAGCTACCATTGCATTGACAAAGACGTCGTAGCTTCATAACCAAGATGGTAGTTTTGCTAGTATCAATCTAAATAGGGGAAATGTTATTGGTATGATCAACAGAGAAGCCCATATCAAGGGATGTCAATCAGCTTGGACGGCTCTTGAGGCTGGCTCAATTCAGACTCGGGATTCATTTTCTTGTCTGCACGCTTTCTCTTCAGCCTCCTTATTATATCCTCCCTTTCATCAACAAAAGAGGCAAATGATCTTAGAACCTTTGCACTTCTTAGGCTTAAGGAATGTGACTTACCAGAAGAATCCTCATTATACGTATCAGCATAATGAGTGAATTGACAAATCATTCGAAAGAAAAATACAAACAGAGCTACAAAGCACACAATCCCTGTGACTAGGAAAAGGCCCCAGAAACTTTCCAGGCCAAACCGATTTGGATGGACTGCACGCGCCTCTAGACTGCATATATCCTTTTTCAACCATTTATCATGAATTCTCTGAAGTTCCCCACTTTCTGAAAGGGCCAGGATTGTTGTGGACATGTCAACTGCAAGTTGAGAGTCCTTTTGAAAAACCTGTTTAATATCAACACAGATCCTAGAAAATTAAATTTTATTATAAAAAAAACAAAAAACTCAACATGGATCGTAGCAAATCTACTTACAAATCCCCATCCACTTTTAGTAAATTCACCGCCCACAATTGTATATCCACACCGTGTGGCTAGAAATGATTCAATATAAGGAAGCTCGTCCACAACTGCTGCCACACCACCATTGTTTGGCCCCAGAGATAATGCTTTAACATAACTAGCCCGAGTGTTTAAAGGCACTAATCTATACTTTGCTATATTAAACTCTTCTGATAGATAATCTGCAACAAAGGATCCTGTTTGATATCCTATTGGTAAATTGCTTGATGCCAAGCTATCAATTCCTTGAATCGTTGGTGAAAGCTGCTCCACTGTGAGGATTGATGTTAAACTTGCAGTGTAACTTGAATTAATGATTAAAACAACAAATAGCCATATGATCAGTACTACACGTCCAAGGCTGCTCACAGTATTTTCCCCTGCACAAACCCCATAGGTCATATTTTTTTCTACGCGGAGCATTCTGGATATTTGCAAGGTGCAAGGTATCCTAAAATTACTGTGACAAAAACCTTTCCGTTACTCCAAATCGGGTGAATCTTGACTACTTATTCTACATCTTTTGTAGTTTTCAAACAGTTTTAAGATCAATTATATGAAAGCATAAACCAAACCAATATATTTCCAACATAAGTTTAAGAGGCCACAAAAATAGATTGTAGAAGACAGATTACTCACTATGGGAAAAGAACATCGTAGAGAATGTGAACCTGCCAAAACAAATATTTGTAAGGCATTTTATCTTGCATGTCTGAAAATATAGTTCTCAAATGCAACTACAACATTATCATGTCTACTGTTGCTAAACAAATAATAATATAACATTTGAATATATAGACGTTCTATTCTTGAGGTTTGTTATTGCGAAGACACATTTCTTGAATCAATGCAAGATCTACAAAATTAATAGCATATTTAAAATGATACAACCACATCAAATTGTAATCGACCTCCAACTTTACTTTCAGTTCAAAGGCAACAATCTGAAATGAGTAATGTAAAAGTACTTTACATACGCCTACAGGCAAATAAATTACCAGAGAACGTTCATGACTTGCCGCTTTGGGTGCCCTCGAAATTCTGGGTTTGATCTATGCTCCAGAATCCACACAACAGCTCCAATGACAAGGAAAAAGGCACCAGTTGTACACCACATCTGTACTGTAAACGGACGCAGGAAAGCCCATGCATTGGAATCAATCTCTTTAACAGGTACCAGCACAACTAAGCCAGATTCTACATAAGGCTACGTGAAATCCACAATCTTTGATCGTTTTGTCACAATTGAAACATCTCCAACGACTGCATCAATGTTCTGCAAGGGTCCATGTATGAATAGCTGAACTAAACTAGTGTGCGTATACTTACTCTCAGATTACATGACTAATTCTTCAATGTGGTGCAAGAATATTGGCGGGATCATCACCATGGAAACAAACTTTGATACCAAAATATAGAGACAAGTATAGATATCATTTAAAATTTATAGTAGATACCAACCTTTAAGGCAACCTGCTCTACGAGCTTGTCATAGCTGGGTGTAGAATTCCCTGTTCCATAAGATATAAATGTGTATGGAACGGCATAAGGAAGCAAGTTCACTGCAGCAACAAACACATCAATGCAAAATCCTTTTGGTGTGTGGCTATCATTTACTGTTGTCACAAACTCTTTGAAACCTACTTTTCTGGGCACACCAATCACAAGTTCCTTGCCATTGTTTGGAAATGCCCAGCCCCGTGGCACCACTTTGCTTTCACCAGGCCATATGATATCGTGAAGTTTTGGCTTTACATGAGATTGGTTATGGTTGATTGTAGCTGAATATTCTTGTGGTGAAACTGAGAAGCCAATGTGATCTGACCAGTAACCAATGCTGCGAAATCCTGTACCAGCTATATTAATAATCTCAAAAGTAGAGCCCATCAGAGCTCTTTTTTTATCTAGTTGTACAGGACCTGCAACACCAGTGAAATTAGTTTCTAGTATTATCTTCCGCAGCTGCGCTCCTTCTTTTAAGACCTTCAAAGCTGCTAGTTCTGACTTGCTTCCACTCTTATTTGATAGTGTATTCTGTTCTACAAAAGAGAAATTTCCTCCCTGATTCAGGAAGGCATTGATAGAATGAGCAATCATCAATATGCTGTCATAAGCATACAGTCCAAACACATTCAAAGAGGCATCCACCATGTGAGTTGTTTGTAACTTTTTCCACTCTCTTGTAAACTCATTGCGTTTTTCTGAATTTGGATTTTGCCGTCGCAGGCCAATCACCCCTTGAAGTGAGTTCATGTCATCTGTTGCAAGTACAGTTGAATCTAAAACAGTTGAATCTCTGTTATGTGTACACTTCATTAAAGACAGTTGTTGAGCAGATCTAAACTATGTATACATATCTCCCTACTTGTACTAATCCCACAACAACTTGCCTTACAATAATATATCCAGTTCAACTTCTTGTTTTTCTCAATATGATTCTACTACTCAATGACCTTGGAATTGTTTGTCTCATGGTTTCATTGCCGAGTTTGCTCAAGCTGGGTTTAGTCAAATCTTTACACAAAGATTTAAATTGTCGAGAGTAACTTGCAATATTCAGCCTCCAAAAACTGTATATATTTTTACCATAAACCAGGTGTTTTGCAAATCACATTAAGTTTTTTAGATGGCGAGTTAAGACAAATAATAGAACCTTAAATAGAGATTGCTCAAAAACCTCCACTTAGCTTCACCAATCAACTCACCTACTACACTTTTTAATAGTATAGGTGCTCGTATAGTAAATCTAAATGCCTAGTTAGATTCCCTTGATAAATATTATTTACTTTAGCCAAAGTTTATTTGTTTTACAGAATTGTAATTATCGGCCTAAATTTGAAATCTTTAATCAGAGAGATTTAAGCATTCATGATGAATTATATTAATCATTCAGACATCTTAAATCGGGGACCATCTGGCCTTAACCGAAACTAAATAAACATGTTATAATATATTGAAATTAGATTTTTTCTTGATCGGTTCAATGCCCATGGTTTTCTATTCTAACTAGCCTCTTGGCTAGGTCTCTACAGCTCTTCTAAGGCTAGACCAAGGGGGATATGGCAGGTTGGACGTTATCTCCATATTAGCACATATCACTCCAATTTGAGATAATCTAAATGTACCAAAATACAGTGAGAAATAATCTAAATGTACAAGGAAATCCACAAGGAGGGATAAATCAGATTGGTGCTCAAGGTGTTAATCAGAATGTGAATCAGAATGTGCATGCAAATTTACAGCAGAATATAAATCAAAACTTGCAAAACCAAAATCAACCAGCTCTAATCAAGGGAATCCAAAGCCACGAAGGAATTAGAATGTGAACCCTCTTGCTAATCCTAATCAAAATATATTGGGTAGAAGGCCTATGCAATTAGAAATATATAGGTAGGTTGACTTCACTGGTATATTTGGTTATCCTGATTAGATTCTTTACGACATAAGAAAGCATTTGGTAAAGTTTTCTAGAAACACTACTTTGTCTAGTGAAGATCATCTGAAAGCTTTTCTAAATCATATGGATGAATTTGAGGTAGAGCACGAAGATGTGGTTATGAAGTTATTTATGCAATATTTAATTAATGATCAGAATTTACAGCAACATTAAATCAACCTATCAGAAGTTTTGACTTCTTGACCCTGCTGCCCACAGCTAATTTTATTTCTTAAATAATTGAGAACTTACATGAAAGATAAGCTGCTGTATTTTCTAGTCCGTTTGAAAGAGTTTACAGAGGAGGTTTTGTTATAATTTGAAAAGTTATTTTTGTTTTTAGTATAGTTGTTAATATGCTCAGTGTTCCAGAGGATCCCCGACAACTCAATAGAGAAGATTTTGAACAGCACAACGAGAAATTTTTTTAGAGGCAAAGCAATTCTGATTAACAAGAATGGGAAGCCATTCTCCTCAGAAGAAATCCCAAAAGGCACTATCCTGGCACTTATCTTTGATCATAACATTTCACGATGGGATCGAGAAATGCTGGAAAACAATGTTGATGAGCTCCTAAGAAATTTGACTGGCATGAAAGTCATTTATATTGGGAAATCGTTCAGTTCAATCTCAATAATATCCAATCCTCCTGAGGAACCAACGATTCGAATAAACTGAAGGAAATGCAGAGTTTACCGCACCTACACTTTCTCTCTACAAATTTCAAGGTAAGTTGGATCAAGCTATATTTACCCAGCACCATGTTAAGAGTATAATGAGATGCTCTGAGAAATACTTTTGTAGTGCATAGGTTGTGTTCGTACTGCAAAATATGAGATAAGTTTTGGGATCCAACTGAGTGATAGTTATATTTTGATTTTATAGGAGGTTAGTGATGAATATTTGAGCAACTTTCACATGATCTGGTTATATGACGGAGATCCGGAGAAATTTTCAAAATTTAACTCCAAGTTAAGCCATGTAATAAAACAAATGGGCAAAGAATACCAAATCACGATAGTTTATGTAGGTAGGAGAAGCTTTCTGCCCCATATTAACAATAAAGAAGAAGAAGCACCATTGCATAAACAGAAGTTCAGAACACTAATGACATTGTATTGTTGAGCCTGACCATTGGGAATGTGAAAAGATTCTGGCACTACATACACTATTTGGTATATCTGATAGCATCTTAGAAGGAAAAGAATGAAAAATTAAAGAGTCTTCAGAGACTACTGCTAGCTCTTCTGTCTCTTGATTGCCTATCCAGAAGAAACGGTACCATTTGGATGATGGCAGTTGATGGAACTCAGAATGACATTTTCACAGGGAAAGGCAAAGATCTAGTGGACCTGTTATACAGTAATTGCTTCATTTAGCATCACCAATAATCTCCACATGAAAATTGTGATGGAAATAATTCACATATCTCATAATGCTCTCTCTTGCAGCAATGTTAGAGACAAGTTTTGTTGCAATGTAGAAATCAGTGTACTCGAAGGTTTTTGACAATTCTAATAGCGGCTCTATGGGGCATGTTTAACAAACCCTTTTGCAATTTTCCAATTTCACTATGATGACAGAGATAATTATTTTTCCCTCTTGCACAACATTAAGTAAATGTCTTGATTCTAGAAAATACCCTGCTACCTTCATCATCCAAGCCAATTGCTCCAACTTATGTGTTATCTTGACAATTATGTTGGCATGCTTTGTGATGTAATACCTTATAGAACAACCCAACCACTCTCATTATTAGAGGCAAAAGACAACAACCAGCTTAACAACTAACACGAGCATTAATGATTTACAAGCCTTTCATAAATCCTAAGGCTTGATACTCAGTAAAGCAAGCATTGATATAAGGGACAGGGAAAGGCAAAGTTTTGTATGCTCCTCAAATTTCACTAGCATTTAGATATGAAATATATGAGAGACTGGAAATTGGTGCACGAGTAGCCACTTCAGAAGAAGTAAAATGCTTATTTTTTCTATCATGCTATTTCATTTAAGTAATTAAAAATTTCACTATTGGTTTGTCTTAAAGCACAAGAATTAGCAATATAACCAATAATCTTTATTGATTCATTATTAATTAAACACTTGCTACAGGACTATGTTTTGTAGTACATGGCCATATTTTATGTAATAGGATGCTTAAGAATGGCCTTATGACCAGTGACGGCCAGTCTTTGTGTATATACTATATAATCCCCAGAATTCTAATATTTAATGCAGTGTCCTTCTAATGGGTTAGTTTTAGTTTTGTTGCTTCTTTGTCATGTCAAAAATGTATTGACTTTTTATGTAAATGTAAATAAAATTTTCTCATTTGGGTTGCAGTTGGACTTGTGGGAGTTGAAGCACTGAAGTGTTCAAATAAGTCATCTTTGTACCATCAGTAGATAATGATCCATCTTACCATGTTAACTAGGGTATATTTGTCCATTTTTGAATTGAGGGTTGAGATTTGAAATGCCAACAGATAATCATTCAAGGGTTACACATTATTACTTGTAAAAGGTATTTATGAAGTTAATTGTGCACCAGCATGTAGTATAACTACAATGAAGTGTTCTTCAAGTCACATGAAAAGAAATATATCTTTTTTTTGTGTGTCAGAGGAATAAAGGTCCTTGTTCAGAAGAATAAGTTCTTCATTCAGGAAAACATTTTTTGGCAGAGCAGTGCTAAAGTTTGTGTTTTCCACATTTGTTCTAAGATTGATAGGAAGATAAGTAGTTGAAGTGTTTCTAGCTGCCATAAAAAGAGACTGTCAATTTCCATTACATTGCCAATACATAATACCATGATGTAGGAATAAAGAAGGAGTTCAGAATAGTAAATTTTACTATACATGATTAGATGTGTCATTTCATGGTGACAATTTACTTGGAAACATTGCACTTCTATGCCTGAACCTCTGTCCATACCTAGGTGGTTCAACTCCAGCAAGTGCTATAATGATCTATACTCCATATGTCTGTCAATTATTTGCCAGAGGTCCATACTTGATACAAGCGTTCTAATGATAATACTGGATGCAAATTCTATGATATTTTGCTAACGGTGCAGCAAACAATTCATTGGCCTGCCAAAACATGTATAGACACTTTCCAATTGAAAAGTGAATCCTTGTAGAATGGATTATCTTCACAGAAGTCTTGTCTACAGTTTATGAGCACAAACTATCTATATTCTGCTCAAAGAAGCCTAAAAAACATTTTAATATCACTTTAGTATATATCCATCAATGAAAGGTGTGCTTTTCAATGGGCAGTACATATTTCATCCTCAGCAATTTCCTCAACTCTAAGGCTCACTTATGATGGAATACGCTTGTAGTAAATATACAATTCCTTCTCAACCGACCTTGAACTATTGCTGCATCTCCATCACATGCCCAGAGATATAAAGCAAAATTTAGGACTGTTTTTGATCCTCTGCGTTTGACTGCATAAGAATAAGAGATGAACAATAGCACTTCCCATTAAAATGAATGTGCTGCATAAGAATTGGTTTTGATTCCATGTTTTTAGTTGAATAAGGGACACATATTGAAGGAAATTATATTCCCTTAGTTTAAATAAATACACAAAAAAGCATAATCAAATGCAGAAATCTAACTAGTTTGTATATCTTAAAATTCAAACAAAAGAAAAGCGAAGAACAAATCAAATGCCTCTAGTACATTTCTTTCATAACAGTGATGTGTATAAGAAAGCACTTCTCATAGTTCGATGTTTTTTTAATAATGGCACCCTCTAATGCTTGGATTATCTACTGCTACTGGTATCCAACAATAACTAATATAAGGGAGCCAAAGGGTATTTGTTTGAAAGCAAGAATATGCATTTAAGAGGTAGTTGTTTGAACCTATTTGGCAACCCAAAGACTTAATTCTTTGACAGCTAAAATTTGTCTTGAAGAGTCAATTTTTTTGACACTGAAAAAATGCACCATAGTGCTCCACAAGACATGTAATATCTCATGCCTAGCGATGCAGCAGTACATGTATATAACCATAATGTGCAATTGTAGTTGCATAAATGCATTAAGAGCTGTTAAAACAGTCCTTATCTCATATTGACCCCATGGATCTTGTCACTTGTTCTAGAAATAATGGCTCTTGTATGACACCTGCCAAGATATCCTTCTGTAAAGCAAAACTACAAAAAAAAAAAAAGTGTGCTAAGATAACAGAGACTTATTAAAATCTAATGAAACCTTTGTGAGTTCCTCTAGTTCATGATAGACCAGAAAAGAAAACCTAAAATGCTTTAAGATTAGTGGCATATAGATTAGTGGCATATAGATTTGATGTATTTTTACTTAATTTTTTATTAATATTTTAATTGATAAGTTATAATTATATAGATGTTTTTGGTAATTTTTAAAATTTTGATTTAATAATATTTTGGTTATACATTTTCCTATATTATTAGTAAGGTGATTTTTTTATGGGGCTAAACTATTTTTTTAAAAATAGGAAAGATAAAACAATGAAGCCCAACAAAACATCAAAGAGAAATAATTTGGAACAAATAACATCAAGAATACATTAAAAAAATCAACAAAGGAGTTGAAATTAGAAAAATCAAGGATAACCACTCATGGACCAAAGGAGAATAGTTGAATCAAGGTGGTTTTAAACCAATGTGCTCAAAGGAGAATTAAATAGTGACATCCTTATATCGTTGGTGCACAAATCCTTCCAAGATAATCCAACATTTTTATTCTTATTCTTGAATTAGAAGGACTCAAGGTATCATATAATGACCTCTTGATCAATGTTATATCCCTTTTATAATTAAAGAGAGTCTCCCCCATCCCTCTACAATCCTCAAAATATTTCACCCTAAAACCCTTGATTGGAACCTCTTCAATAAGAGTCTTTCATATAATATCATTAGATCCATCTATCAAGTGGCCATCCTCCTCACTATTAACCACTAACAGCCTCTTGAGAGGTTGGGAAGTCAAAGTTTATTCATTTTCCTCCGAAATGATTTCTTTCTCTTATGCTCAATTAGTCAACTATTGGATGACTAGTTTTCAGACAACAATGAAAAACAACCATGGGATTCCCAAATATTATCCATTGCACACACTTACCTAATTTAGATGAATCATAAACTTGGTAGCATCTTATCAACACCACATAAGCACATAATCTTGCAAGCAACATTCATTTCTTGGATTTGGTAGTTCTTTAAAAAATTATGTAATAAATTTTTAGTTGTATTATGTTTTGGTTTATATAATTCTATTTTTTATTATTAGTAAAAGTGATATTTTGGTTTTTCTTAAAAATTTTAGGCAGGTGGTTTTTTTGTTGTAAAATTAATACTCAACTACTAAGCAATGCATCATGCATGGCAAATATTTACTAGGCCAACTCTCTGCCAAAATGTGGGCCTTAAAAGTGTTCCATGCATCCCAAGACTAGGGCTGGTTTATATCCCCAATGTTAAGGGATTCAATGAAAAAGTCTCATCCATCAATCAACAACAAACTGGGCTGAGGAGATTGTTGGACACGACTAAATGAAATCCAAGAATCAAACTTTTAAGCCGAGCAATCTTGATGATATGAAGATTACACATACTAGCAAAAACTCACCCTATTCCAGTCCCTATTCTAAAGTTACCAATTTGGCACAAGCAGGGAAGTAGCTGGCAAAGGTTAACAAATTTGGCTTTACTTGTGAAAATTATATTTATGCTTATACATTTTGCATGCATGTCATGGATTTGATCCTTAATGATTTCCTGGTGCAGATCAGAGGTTCCAGTGGTGGGATGGATTGCTAAAGAGGCTCCGGAAGGGAAGCTCTTGGAAGACTGGGCTAACAAATTAAGGGCCTCAGAGTGTCAGCTCGTGGATGCCAGTACTGGATTTTCTGAGATCTTTGCTGTTAAAGATGAGCCAGAACTCACCAACATTAAAAAGGCTGCCTTTTTGAGTGCATCTGTTCTGAAAAATGTTGTCTTGCCAAGACTGGAGGTTGTTATAGATGAGGAGAAGAAGGTTACCCATTCTGATCTGATGGATGATACAGAGAAGGCCATTCTTGATCCACAGAAAGCCAAAGTAAAGTTGAAGGCTGATAATGTTGATATTTACTACTCCCCTATTTTTTAGAGTTGGGGAGAGTTTGATTTAAGGCCAGGTGCTGTTAGCAATGATGATTATCTTTACTATGATGCCACTGGTGTTATCATTTGTGCAATTGGATCCAGATATAACAGTTATTGCTCAAATGTGGCAAGGACTTATTTGATAGATGCCAAAGATGTTCAGGGTAAGGCCTACAAGGTTTTGTTGAAGGCACAGGAAGCAGCAATAAGTGCACTCAAGCCGGGAAACCCTCTTAGTGCTACCTATAAGGCAGCAGTAGATGTTGTTCAAAGAGATGGCCCTGAACTTTTGCCTCACGAAATCTGCAGGAACAGGAATAGGGATTGAATTTCGGGAGTCTAGATTGAGTTTAAATGCAAGAAATGATAAATGTCTGAAAGCAGGGATGGCTTTTAATGTATCACTTGGTCCAATAGAAGAAAAAGGAGAAAGTATTGTGGAAAGAATTGATCAGATCAAGCTAACAAGCCATTGGATCATTGTTAAGAACAAATTAACAAGCACAGCTAGGATGCCACACCATTTGATCATTGTTAAAAAACTTCAAAACAGAAAATAGAAATGAAGCTGAATTTTAGATTTGAAAGCATTCGGGTCACACATCTTGATGCCACCAAAGAGAGTTACAGAGCCTGGTTTTGGCTTTCTATTTGAATAATTCTTTTACTGTAATTACAATATCAATTCCCCACAACATGAATACCAGTGAGTTGAGATGCTGTTGTTGTTTGTAGTAGTGACTAAACTCTTCTAGTTTACTACCTCCGTGTAATTTTGTTTGGTTTGTGTATATGGAAGAATGCCATGGTACTGTGATTGCAGCAGAACTGGAATGATGCAATGTAGCCATAATTTAGTACACGTTGTAAAACAAGCTGAAAATTATTTGTTGTAATGGAACTGTTGGATTTTTATTTTTGTTTTTTTCTATAAGTTGAACAACCATTGTAAGTCTTTAACATATCAAAACAGATGCTTTAATTTTGTTAAGAATAGTCCAATAAAGCTGCATAATTGTACATTCACAAAAACTTACAGTTCTTTGTAGGGGATTGCTGGGTACTCATGCGGTTCAAACCGTGTCCTGGTCCTGGTCCGGTCCTCCAGGGGATTCGGCCAGGGTCCTTCGACAAATGCCCTATGGGTTTTTCCGAGACAAACCTTGAAGATCCTACAGAGAACCCAGACAAAATTTGCTCAGAACCCAGATAGAATTTGCTCAAAACTTAGACATACATAGGCAGGGGAGTAAAGAATTTTGACAAGATCTGGGGTTTTTTTTAATTTTACCTGTTTGCTTGGATACGACCCACAGGTTGAAGAAAACGGCAGCCGACGGGATGAAGAAAATGGCAGCTAGGGCATAATATTTTCTGCAAATCCGGCAAAAACACAATACTGCAATCATCACTTCCCGCCACACCCTGCATTCTTATAAGCTTCCTTCCCGCCTAAAGAAACTCCATCCGAGTCCGACGCTGTAGCAGCAAACGGGAGAGCCAACTCACAGAGCTATCAAAAAGCTGCGAAAACAACAGTTTTGTTGGCTTTCTTCATAAATATTTCAAGTCTTATAATTTGTTGGCTTTCTTCATAAATAAGGTATAGTTTTTATTATGTTCATCCAAGCAAATTTCATTTGTACTCACAAAAAGTAAAAGAAAAACATAAAACACTAAAGGCGTGGGTGAGAAAGAATCCTCCGTATTATCATATTCAGAGATAAGCGCATAAGGGTGGGCGCGAAACTATAGTTGCCTAAAATGAAATGCTGAGAGAAGGTAAAGGTAATTACTAGAAAGAAAGAAATACTCCATCATAATATTTGTGCAGAGATAGATATTTCCCAATCGATTACAAGTTTAATATCCAAGAATTCATATCATTTATAGACCTCTATAATAATCATGCATCCGTTACCTGATAAAGTAAGACATTCTCACATTGAAGACTTGGCTAAACTAAGTTCCAAATGATAGGTAATAAATTTTAACACAAATTATTTCTAGCAACAAAGTTCATGCAAGAAAATATTTTTTACAAGAAGAAATTATGTTACAAACCAATTCACTATGTCCCATAAATGTAGCAACCATGAATATAGATGGTCCCATTGGAGGTAGAAGAACATATTTATAACTTCCATAGTACAGGATTGATGCCATTGGTGTCTGCTTCTGCGGAGCAGAGTAAGGAGGTGAATCTTAAATCGACTACAAAAATTAATATCTTGAAAATTAATGAGACTTTACCATGCATCTACATAATCATTCAGTTCCCAAGTATACGTATGCATTTTATTAATGAAATGAGTGAAGCTTCTAAAATGAGTTATCCTTTAAACTTCAAAGTCCCACAGTCATTAGAGTGACAGATTGGCTTTAGGAAAATTCACCATCAACAATTTATCATTGCAAAATTCACCACCAAATAATTCATCTTCATCACAAATTCATCTCATGGAAAATTCACCACTAGTATTTCATGCGGTGGATAACTCATTGCATATACAATTAGAAATTTTGATTTATGATAATAAAAATGAAAATATTTTTCAATATATTTTATTTATTCTAGTAAATCAATTATACAACAATATCAGTCATCTCTATTATTAATGTAGTGGAAATTATTCTTTTGCAAAAAAATCTCAAAATTTTAAAAGTATATATTAAAGATGTTAATGCAATGACAGTGAATTCTTTTACAAAAAACTCTCAAGATCTTGGAAATATATATTAAAAAATGTTAATACAACAGTGAATTGCTGATGGTAAATTTTCCACGAGATGAATTTGTCATGATGATACGGTGAATTTTCAGTAATAAATTGTTGACAGTGAATTTACCTAAAACACTAGCTATTTGATAAAAAGAATAAGAATGATGCAGATTTAGTAGAACAATTGAGGCGAGCAAGTCTCCTAGCTATCTATAATGAAGAAGCAATTAGAACACTATTATTTGGTCAACTTCAAGATTTAAACCACTTCCCATAATATCATATGCACTTGCAGCCACACACTAAAAATTGACTCCCTCTTATCTCTATCTCTCTTCTATCTCTCTTCTACCTCTATCTCTATCTCTATATCTCTATCTCTCTTCTATCTCTCTATATCTCTTTGTCTCCCTCTTTATCTCTGCATAGATCTCTATTTATCTTTCTCTCTATCTTTTTTTCTCTCTTTTCTCTTTTTGTATCTCCCTCTCCCTATCTATATCCATGTCCATTTTTATCTTTGCCTCCCCCTCACTCTCTCTCTTCCTTTCTTTCTCTTTTTCTCCCTTTTCCTCTTTATATCTTCTCTATCTTCCTTAAGTGTGCAATGGGTACACTAAAGAGGTTTGAATGGTGAATTATCATATCCTTAATCAAATGACACATGTGGTACCCTGAGCATAACTCCCTAGGGACACATGTAATCCTTGGATTGTTAGATATAGTGAGGGAGGAATAGGGAGTGTGTGTGTGTGTGTGTGTGTGAAAGATATATGGAGAGAGATAGAGAGGGAAGGAGAGGGAGGTAGAGAAATAGAGAGGAGAAAAAAGTAAAGAGATATAGAAGAGGGAGTAATAGAGAGATAGAGGGGGGGAGACAGGGATAGAAAGAGGGAGAGATAGGGATAGAAAGAAGGAGAGATAGAGATAGATATAACTTATGAAAGATAGAGGGGTTGAGAGAGAGATGGAGAGGGAGAAATAGAGATATTAAGAGGGAGACAATGAGAGGGGGATGGAGAGATAGAAAGATAAATATATAAGAAGTTATATATACTAGAGAGGTAGAGAGAGGGATATGTAGAGAAGGAAAGAGTGAGAGATAACTTGTGATAAAGATAAGTAATAAAGAGATGAAGAGATAAATAGAGAGGGGGAGAGAGAGATAAAGATAAGGAGGGAGAAATGGAGTGTGTATGTGTGTGTGTGAGAGAGAGAGATATATATGAAGATAGAGACAAAGGGATATATTTAGGGAGAGAGGGAGAGATTCAATGGAGAGAGGATAGAGATAAAATAGAGATATAGAAAGAGGAAGTGATAGGGAGAGATAGAGATCTCAAAAGAGGGAGAGATAGAAAGATAGGTAGTGGGAAAAATGGAGGGGGAAGAGAGAGAAAGAGAGATGGAAGGAGAGAGGAAAGGGAAGAGGGAGAGAATGAGAGAGGGAGCATTGGAAGGATAGAAAGATAGAGATAGGGAGTTATATATAAAGAGAGGTAGAGATGAGGAGATATATGTATAAAGATGGGAAGAGAAAGAGAGACACTCTTTCTATCTATGTCTCCCTCTCAATCTCTATGTTTCTCATTATCTCTCAATTTAACTCTTTGTATCTCTCTCATATTTCTCTTTATATTTTCTTACGTTCTCTCTTCCTCTCTCTCCCTATCTCTCTACCTTACTCCTTTATTGTCCCTATTTATCTCCCCCTCTCTCTACTTCTATATATCTTTGTCTCCTATTTCTCTTTATCTATCTCTTTATCTCTCTCCCTATGATACTTTATATCTATCTATGTCTCTCTCTCTCTCTCTATTTATTCCTCTATATCTCTACCTCTATCTCTATCTCTATATCTATATCTCTCTTCTATATCTCTATATCTCTTTGTCTCCCTCTTTACCTCTCCATAGATCTCTCTTTATCTTTCTCTCTATCTTTTTTTCTCTCTTTTCTCTTTTTGTATCTCCCTCTCCCTATCTATATCCATGTCCATTTTTATCTTTGCCTCCCCCTCACTCTCTCTCTTCCTTTCTTTCTCTTTTTCTCCCTTTTCCTCTTTATATCTTCTCTATCTTCCTTAAGTGTGCAATGGGTACACTAAAGAGGTTTGAAAGGTGAATTATCATATCCTTAATCAAATGACACATGTGGTACCCTGAGCATAACTCCCTAGGGACACATGTAATCCTTGGATTGTTAGATATAGTGAGGGAGGAATAGGGAGTGTGTGTGTGTGTGTGTGAAAGATATATGGAGAGAGATAGAGAGGGAAGGAGAGGGAGGTAGAGAAATAGAGAGGAGAAAAAGTAAAGAGATATAGAAGAGGGAGTAATAGAGAGATAGAGGGGGGGGGAGACAGGGATAGAAAGAGGGAGAGATAGGGATAGAAAGAAGGAGAGATAGAGATAGATATAACTTATGAAAGATAGAGGGGTTGAGAGAGAGATGGAGAGGGAGAAATAGAGATATTAAGAGGGAGACAATGAGATGGGGATGGAGAGATAGAAAGATAAATATATAAGAAGTTATATATAGAGAGGTAGAGAGAGGGATATGTAGAGAAGGAAAGAGTGAGAGATAACTTGTGATAAAGATAAGTAATAAAGAGATGAAGAGATAAATAGAGAGGGGGAGAGAGAGATAAAGATAAGGAGGGAGAAATGGAGTGTGTATGTGTGTGTGTGAGAGAGAGATATATATGAAGATAGAGACAAAGGGATATATTTAGGGAGAGAGGGAGAGATTCAATGGAGAGAGGATAGAGATAAAATAGAGATATAGAAAGAGGAAGTGATAGGGAGAGATAGAGATCTCAAAAGAGGGAGAGATAGAAAGATAGGTAGTGGGAAAAATGGAGGGGGAAGAGAGAGAAAGAGAGATGGAAGGAGAGAGGAAAGGGAAGAGGGAGAGAATGAGAGAGGGAGCATTGGAAGGATAGAAAGATAGAGA
This sequence comes from Sequoia sempervirens, assembly GCA_007258455.2. Classification (NCBI taxonomy): domain Eukaryota; kingdom Viridiplantae; phylum Streptophyta; class Pinopsida; order Cupressales; family Cupressaceae; genus Sequoia; species Sequoia sempervirens. The sequence continues at coordinate 35,247 of VDFB02265749.1, forward strand.
TAGGGAGTTATATATAAAGAGAGGTAGAGATGAGGAGATATATGTATAAAGATGGGAAGAGAAAGAGAGAGACACTCTTTCTATCTATGTCTCCCTCTCAATCTCTATGTTTCTCATTATCTCTCAATTTAACTCTTTGTATCTCTCTCATATTTCTCTTTATATTTTTCTTACGTTCTCTCTTCCTCTCTCTCCCTATCTCTCTACCTTACTCCTTTATTGTCCCTATTTATCTCCCCCTCTCTCTACTTCTATATATCTTTGTCTCCTATTTCTCTTTATCTATCTCTTTATCTGATCTCTCCCTATGGTACTTTATATCTATCTATGTCTCTTATATTCACTCTCTCTCTCACACACACTATCTCTATCTTTATCTCCCCCCTCTCTTTCCCTATTTATTCCTCTAGTATATCTCTACCTCTATCTCTATCTCTATATCTCTATCTCTCTTCTATCTCTCTATATCTCTTTGTCTCCCTCTTTATCTCTGCATAGATCTCTATTTATCTTTCTCTCTATCTTTTTTTCTCTCTTTTCTCTTTTTGTATCTCCCTCTCCCTATCTATATCCATCCATTTTTATCTTTGCCCCCCCTCTCTCTTCCTTTCTTTCTCTTTTTCTCCCTTTTCCTCTTTATATCTTCTCTATCTTCCTTAAGTGTGCAATGGGTGCTCTAAAGAGGTTTGAAAGGTGAATTATCATATCCTTAATCAAATGACACATGTGGTACGTTGAGCATAACTCCCTAGGGACACATGTAATCCTTGGATTGTTGACATGAATTGACTAATCAAAAGTTAGTCTCCCTCTCTCTCAATAACGTTTAATTTAGATTTTAAGTTTAAAATTTATTTTATTATATAAATTAGGATAAAAATAAAATGAATAATTATAAATTAAATTATTTCTAATAACTTTTAATTATAATTTGTAATTTCATAAGCAAAATAAATATGTAAAATAAATTTCAAAGTTAAATCATACTACAAAAGAAATGCAAAATTACAATATCCATTTAAACAAATAATTTTAAAATAATTAAAATTTAATAACATGAATAATTATAAATTAAATTATTTCTAATAACTTTTAATTGTAGTTTGTAATTTCATAAATATAAGTAAATATGTAAAATAAATTTCAAAGTTAAATCATACTATAAAGGAAATGCAAAATTAAAATATCCATTTAAACAAATAATTTTAAAAAAATATTAAATAATAAACTTATAGAGAATAAATAATTAAATAATAGAATTAAAATTTAAAAAAATGTACTTAAAAAATATAATTAATATATTGCAAACAATAGTAACATTAATTTGAAAGTAAAATTTTACTTCAAATAAAATAGTAAAACTAAAAATAAACAGTATTAAAACTGTTAAAACTAAAATTTTAACTTTTATATTAAAAATCACAAGTAAGATTAAACTTTAAAAAACTAAAAAATAAAATGAAAGGTAAAAAATCAATTTCTAATTTAAATATAGATAATTTTGATTTGATTTGATTTAATTTTAATAAATTTTATGTGATTTAATTTAAAATGTATATTAAAAAAATTTAAATATAAATATTTAATATAAATATAAATTTACTAAAACCTACAATAAAAAAACTCTAATAACTACTCAAATATTTTTTTAACTTTAAAAATTATTAAGAATAAATTAAACTAAAAGAAATAACACAGAGCATTGATAATTGAAATAGGCATGTGGCATATTCTCTTTATCACGAAATGCCAAATAAATAAATAAAAATGACAAAAGAAAAAAAATAGTGAGAGACAATGTAAAATAAAAAATAAAACTTAAATATATTTAATTTCTATTGTCTTAATTTGAGACAATGTAAAATAAAAAATAAAACTTAAATATATTTAATTTCTATTGTCTTAATTTGAGACAATGTAAAATAAAAAATAAAACTTAAATATATTTAATTTCTATTGTCTTAATTTGAGACAATGTAAAATAAAAAATAAAACTTAAATATATTTAATTTCTATTGTCTTAAGTTAAGACAAAATAAATAAATAAATATAACTTAAATATATTTAAGACAAAATTAGTATTTTGTCTTAAATTATCGTCTTAAAAAGCCCCTCAATGTAGTAGTGTAACATGTCCCAAGATGTATCCTTCCTACAATGGGCATTATCTTTTGGCAATAAGTTTCAGTTCTTATCCCTAAAAAAACATTCCCTTTTTGTTAGCGGTATTGAAGAACATCAACTTGTTTGCATGCTTTATCTATCTTTTGACTTATCTTATTGCACTCAGTCCAAGGACCTCTCGATGATATCCAAACGAAGGATTTAGAGAGATAGGAATGGGGCAACAATCATTATCCTTTTTTCTACTATGCTTGTTGGACATTCTTGTAAACTAACTTGGCAAATACTTGCTCTGTTAGATATGTATAGAGGATGTTTTGGATAGCTTGTTGAGTATTACATTGATTGGTTATACCTTTCCGTGTTTTGGTTCGAGATGTTTTGAAACTTCTAAAGTGCATCCTAGCAAGGTTTCCGTATGTCAGGTGTGAACATGAATACTCCTATCTATTTGTCCAATCAAAGTCCATCACACTAAGTACAATGCCATCTTGGTCCTTTATACCTTGATGCATCGTACTTATGCGTGTTATCAAACATAAGGTAAGTGACTCTTTTAAAATCCCAATCCTTGATAAGCAAATCATCTATCTATCATCATCATTTCTCATCATCATCTCTCATAATGTTGGCTTGTTGGATCCTCTTGTCATCATCTAATTTCTTCATTTTCCGCACTAACATCACAGCATGAATAGTTAATCATCATCACCAATACATCCATCATACATCCATCATGTATCCATCGTGCATTTATATCATCCTCATAATATAGATCTGTTAGTCTTAGCATCCCATAAATCATCCATTGCATAATCATAGCATATCACATCATCCATGTCATCCATCATCACATCATATCATCATTTAAGTTGTTTGAAATAATATAGATTTGTTATTCTAAACATCTTAAAATCATCTCATTTGCATCATCATCCATCCATTTTGAACCTCTTTATCACAAGATTGGCACTCAAATCAAATCTTTTCACTCGATCTCTCGAGGGGGCAATGTACCAGTGTACTTCGTTCTGCTAGGGCATCCGAAAAATCAATTTTTTTTTGAATTTTGATCGCGGTAAGATTATTCTTTCAACCAATGCAACAAGTACATTGCTTCAAAGAGGGGCAAAATGTAGACATGCAAAATTAACATTATGCATTCAATCAGGTTCATTCATCAAGGTTCCACACTAGGTGCATTCATCAATTAATCAAGTTCACCTTCATTCATTTATCAGGTAATCTCATTCATTTCTATCTCCTAAGGTCACTCATTTAAAATTAAACAAACAATATCACAACCTTTTTAATCAAATAAATCAAACATCATCCCTTTAATTAAATAAACCAAAACTTTATTTAATTAAATCTCCAAATCCATATTTCATCCTTTTCTGATTTAAATAAATCAAATATTTAAGTCATGAAAGTAAACTCACCTAATCATCATTAAGCTAACCTAACAATGATCAAATACTAATCCTAACCACTTGCATTCTCTAGATTATGCCACTTGCACAAATAAATCAATTTATTGATTTATTAAAATCATCATTTTCACCCAACATGGCATTTATGGGGAATATTCCCTCGAGTTTGAAAAATATGACAAGTTGATTTGTCCCTCCAACATTGCATTTATTTCTCATTTTCTTGTCCCCCTCTCAAAATTTATTGCCCAAATTTGAGTTTGAAACTCCTTCTCATGGGCACACTTCCCAAATCTTGCTTATCCCTTGGCCTATCACCACTTGACAAGTGGCCTCTTCTCATTGGTGGATCTTTAGTCCCACATTCACCCATTTGGCCAATCTCTCATCAAGAAAATCTGTAAATGAAGGCCTCAATCTTCATCAATCCATTTACAACTTTTGTGCAAAATCACTCTCTTGGTTTGAGAACTGATTTTGCTCTTCATCATATTGGCATTTGCATCATTTTATTTTTAAGCAAGGATTGGGAAAGGGTCATTTGCACATTTGACACCAATCCACTATGGAATAGGCACTTGTCAATTGTTTTCACAATGCTTTTAGTCTTCTCTTATCATTTGTTGCATTTTGAAGCGTTTACAAGGTATTTCATAGGGGCATTTTGATGGATTTGTGAAATACTAACCCCTACATGAAGTTTAGTGTTTGCAGATTTTAATGGATGCCCACACATTCCACCATAATAGGAGAAAAACTCAGAACCAAGGACAACAACCTCTTGCTATAGCTCCAACTTCTAACCATCAAACTTTCCACTTTTTTCCTTTTGATGCTAAAGAACCCAACTCCAACATTAGGAAAAAAGGGAGGAGAACAAAAATGAGGTTACAAAAAAACCATTGTAGTAACCCCCAAATCTCCAACAAAAGACAAACTCCACCTCAATAGTGTTAAAAACTAGATGAAGAAAAAAAAACCACAAATCAAGTATGGAACAAGAACACAATCACAACAAAGTGATTTACCCTAGAAAACCCCAAACCAGGGAAAAACCAACAATGAAGATCTTCATATTAACCCTTAGCCCCAACTGGGCTAAGCCTGGAGGCTTCAACCAGCCACACATACAATAGAGTCACCAAGCCATTATATAGACTTCCATACATACAAAACCATGGGCTCAAAACCATGAGCTCCAAAACCATGGACCAATACAACTAGCACAAAACCATGTGCTTAAGACCACTTAAGGTTAATCCACTAAATCTAACCCAAGAACTAGTTTAATCCAACAATTCCCCCGTTAAATTTGGTCTTGGGGTTAGCACCAAACCTCCCTTCCACAAGCACCAAGTGCAATGCCCTCCCTGTTACTGAGATCAACATCAAACCAAGAATCCACATGACTCTAAGCCTCCCTTACCACCTAGGAGAACTCCTCTCTTACCAAGCCTTTCCTTTTAGGGATTGAGTAAGCCATACTAGGTCTTACAACCATCATTCAAAATACATGTATTAAATTTTACATACAACTCCATTACAATTTTGTTCTTGCTACAACCAGCCTTGTCTATGGGCACCTGCATACAACAACCATAACCAATCATACACAAACTTTCTCAACTTTCTGTCTTGACAAAATCGAGAGAAATCCAACTTCATCTTGAAAGCCAAACAAGACCTCCATCAAAACTAGAATGAGCGCATTCACCGCGTCACTTTGTTAACATTCCAGCTACACACATGCTCGAACTTCTCCCATTATACTTTTTTCATCAATGCATTCGTCAGATTGCTCAATACTTCTCTGAGGCTTAATCTTCAGCTAATTCCTTTAGACTTCCTCAAGCTTGTCAGACTAAGAAATCTTCACAAAAGAAATACCCAAAACCTTAAACACCAAAAAATCTTACATGCATCAACATGTAAGCACATGCAAGCCACATGCGAGTCTATGTAGGTACATGCAACGCATATGCAAGTACATCCAACTCACAAAACTACATGTGCAAGCAAAAACCAAATCCCAGAACCTTGCTCTAATACCACTTGTTAAAAACCAGATGACGAAAAAAAAAACACAAATCAAGCATGGAACAAGAACACAATCACAACAAAGTGATTTACCCAAGAAAACCCCAAACCAAGGAAAAACCAACAATGAAGATCTTCATATTAACCCTTAGCCCCAACCGGGCTCAGCCTGGAGGCTTCAATGAGCCACACATACAATAGAGTCACCAAGCCATTATATAGACTTCCATTCATGCAAAACCATGGGCTCAAAACCATGAGCTGCAAAACCATGGACCAATACAATTAGCGTAAAACCATGTGCTCAAGACCACTTAAGGTTAATCCACTAAATCTAACCCAAGAACTAGTTTAACCCAACAAATAGGAGAGGTCTTCAACAGGAGGGAAGCAACCACTAGGAAAACAAGAATGTCATCCACACAAACAGGGACAAACTCGACCCTTATAGGAGAAGTCACTACCAACAGCAAAATGGTTTTCACCAAGAATCAAAATGGAAACCAGAGGTTAAGATGCACCAGTCTGGCATCAATCCCAATGCCAGCCAGACCATAGAGAACACAAGGTTCTTCAACCAGCACAGACAAGGAACATCCACACGGCCAAGCTAAACAGGGGAAAGGACAGCAAGAACTCCATCCCTAAAACCAAAAAAGGGGGTTTCAACATCAGCACAAAGAGAAGATCAGCACCATCCAAAGCAGGAGCGAGCAAAAACAAAAACACCAGTGAAAATAGAGTTCACAGCAAAAACCCAGAGAGGATCTAGTAAAAAGAAATAACTAAACCCGTGAAAACAGGGCACCAATGATCCACTTCAACACAAGGGGAAGGCCCTTCATCCAACCCCCAAGCAGGGGAGAAATCAAACCGCACAGCTGCAGTCCCAGACACAGCAAAACTGAAACAGCAGCTAACCCAACACTTGGGCCAAAGTAAAACAGGGGGGGTCAACCCCAACAATGCTCAAGCAAACGCCATGAGCAGCCAACCCTTCTCCATCGAAAGCGCCAACACCTCCATTGACGCCATCCACCAAAATCGCCACAAAGTGAGCAGGTAACTATGAACAGCAAGGGATGGAAGGTGAGGCAGGCAGAACCCACTCAAACCCAGCCCATCAAACGACCCCGAGAAACAAGGGTAGGAACGCAACAGCCCAACCCCCGCCGCGGGCAGAACCGGGACAACCATCGTCATGCAACAGCAGAGCTGACCACAGAAAAGACCTGATGCTTACCCGAAAAGAGGCTACCGACGTGGAGGAGAATCCGCCACCAAAGTCGCAGCCACCTGAAAGCAGAATCGGAAAAAACCGAAAGCAAACAGTAAGTTCGCCTCTGCAAAAACCTAGCTTCAGCAACCCAACCCGCGCAAACGAAGCAAGAACAGGAAAAAGACCCCCAAACACATCAGAAATCATCTTCATCTCCATCGCTCCCCGCTTCATCAGAAATCAAATCGGTGTTCCCAGTGCCTCCGCTCCAGTTCTTCCCGCCTAGCGCCATTCCAATCGTTGAATTAGAGTTTTTAATTGTACTGTCTTTTTTTATATAATGCTTCTTTCCATTATTTCAATATTAAAAAATATTATATCTGAAGTCACATTTCCACTCAATATACTGATTTTTTTTTTTATATATAATTTTTATTTCCATTATTTCAATATTCAAAAATTATATATCTCTAATCACATTGCCACTCAATCTAAATAATCTCTTCATCAACAATTGATATTAAATATTATTCTTGACAACATTTTGGCTGCCTTCGGCTGCCCTCTCCCTTGTAATTATTCTCTTGCTCTGATGTAAGTTAAAAAAAACAATTGTTATAAAAAAAATAATGTAGAAATTACACGGAGAGATTATGCGCCAAAGGTCCAGGTATCAACCTTTTAAATTCGCCACTATTGGGTGTTTGATTGTCAATTTCTTCACTCTTGTACATTGCAAATTTTAAAATCGCCTATTCCAACCCCATATGTCCTTCTAGCTTTCGAAAAATGAAGATTTAATAGTCATCTCCTGATTATTTCTTCAATTCTTTCAAGCTAACCGTAGAACAGATTTGAGGCTATATTACTAGAAACGCGACTTAATAGCATCGTTTTCCGTTATGTAAATCTCAAGTGCAAGTATAATAAACAGATCTGCTACCAACTAGCAGATCTTCTGTTTGAGTTTGAATTATTATTGTTCGAAATAAGAATGGCTGTGTAGTTTTAGAGTTAAAAGTGATTGATCCATGTTTCATGAGTAGTGGTTTACAAGAATTCATCTCTCATGATAGTCAATGGTTCACTTAGCACTTATTGCATCTAGGTGATGCTCACAGAGGTGAAGCAGTGGGCTTTTCCGGGAGGTCACCCTTTTCAGTACTACTCCAGTTCAAGCATGTTTAACCATGGAAGGCTCAGTGACCTCCCAGAAGGCCCAGTGCTTCACCTCAGTGAGCATCACTTAAATGCAATGACTGTTAAGTGGACCATTCACTATCATGACAAATGAATTCTTGTGAACCACCACTCATGAAACATGGATCAATGAGTTCAACTCATAAAACTACACAATTGAATCTTGATAGCAATATCACAATGGCTATTTTACCAATATTTCAAAAAACAATGTATGAAGTCTAGAATGTTTGTTTTGGCTACCAGTGGAAAGCATCTCTCTTTCAAGACCTGGAGCTTTACTTGTCGAAATGCTTGTTCACAGTGTGCAATTCCAGCTACAGGTGTTCGAAGGGAGAGAACGAACAAGATACACTCGTTTGGAAGACTGGCCGACTGTTGATGTATCTTCTCTTCATATATTCTCTCCAGTACTCCTCTTTGGCAATATTATGGATGGGCTCCTCTGCTTTCAATTCTGCCTCTTTAGATGACAGACGGTTAAAACCTCCAGCTCTGCTGTTATTTATTGACCTTACAGTGCTATAGTCTACGATTGCTCTGCTTGTTATGACTGTCAACAGCTATGACTATATTATTAACTGCTTTTACTGATCAGCAGTGTTCTTGTTTGTTTTTCTGTCAACAGCTGGGTTTATTGCTGTTTGACTGTGTGCTAGTACGTTTGTGTATAAATTTGTTATGGTTATTTGTAAAAAGAAATTTCGTTTTAGTGTTTATAGTTAATTTTGTGCATCCTAAACTCTTAAATGGTATATTGGATTTCAATAATTTTTTGGGTTTCTTTGTATGCAGCTTAAGAGCTTATAACTATTGTTTTGTCTTTTAGGTAGTTATGATGAACATGGGAAGGTTCATTATGTACACAAATGTTAAAAAATGGTCATTTCAGGTTGACGGCCAATACATATTAGGTAGTGCATGGATAAGTGTTGTCTTTCACCACCACAACATTTGCACAATTGATCTAATATATGCACAAATGCCCCCAGTAAAATAATCTTGCACTATTGCTACCAATAACGTTACACAACTCCAATTAAATACTCTTTTTCATCAAGTATTGGGTATAAAGTGAACAACTATTGATACATTTAGAATTTTTTAGCAGACTTTTAATTATTGATTATTAGAACATAGGGATAACTGAAGCCTTTCCCTTAATCAAATCATTTTAAACTTTTAAAAATGGGTAACTATTAAGTTCAGGCAGTATGTTCAGCTGGCAGTTGTTTTTTGCTGCAAAGTCTTGTCAGGCAACCTTCTTGTGCTGTTGTGAGTGTGAATCAGCAAGATTGCTGCTCTATTGTGTTTTCACAGCTGAGATGCATGCTGTTACGAGGCTGCATTATATGCTTTTGTTCTACTGTTGTTGGGGTAGCTTTGTAAATGTGTTAGTTTTTGTTGTTGTTGGTGCAGCTTTGTAATTAATTTAATTTTGCTGCGGTTGATGCACCTATGTTCTATGTTCTGTAACTGATAAAATTTTTCAACTTCTTTCAATTGAAAAAAAATAAAATTGGATTCAGTAGCTTGAAGCATAATCTTATCAGACTCTCACATTTGAAACAGTGAAAAACAACGAATCCTGCAAACAGAAGTTTTTTTTTATGTCCGTGTTCCCCATTATTTCATCTCTTACATCAGTTTTTGCAATTGGCTTAAATACTTATTACAATAATTTGAAAAGTCTTTTCTTGTGTGATTTTTATATATTCTAAAACATATTAAAAAAAATTAAAAATAATTTTATTTACAGTTTAAGTTTGACTATTAAACAAAAGGGAAACAAAAATAGATGTTTTTCTACAATTTTAGTTACTCTATAGAATTTAAAAAAAAAACATCAACAACATCAAGTTTCTACATTCCATCATAATTAAATGCTCAAATTTTTAAATTTAAATTGTGTGAATTTTTTAACACAGTTTAAATCCAAAAACTTAAGCACTTTAAAAAAAAAATCATCTTTAAATCTAAGAGTCCAAAGAATTCTATATTGATAATTCAATTCTGAAAAAACAGATATATGGTACCTGTTGGTCCAAGATGAAGCTGCAGGATAAACTCTTGAACTTCACGTTATGGAAACTTTCTAGGTAGCGTATGAATTTCAGAGCTGGGCAATCTTAATACCAGGCATTATTAGTGAAGATGCTCATAGCCTTCCCTACTCCAGCAACCCACGAGAAGCATATGCACATTTACCAATAATGTAAAGGAACAGTAATAAATATGAATTATTGAAGCCGTACTCTTTGCCCCCCAGCACCTGCATCGTTCATCAAATGGCAGAACTTGACTGTTGAAAGCTATTTCCGAACATGACTTGATACACCGAGGG